>PYUH01000036.1:9758232-9861182 GCA_016808085.1 Suaeda aralocaspica | reverse complement strand
TATATATATATATATATATATATATATATATATATGAAGAGGTTCAAATTAAATGAGTACCCTTTTATATGAGAACCGTGAAAACTACATCAAAACTCTTTTATTCAATAATTTTTTTTTTTTACTTTTCTAAGTGTTAAAGTGTTACTTTACATCTATTTTAATAGTAACAAGCTATAGACATTTATTTCAAGTGTTTTAAGCTATCATATATAATTGACCTATAGGTAATGACTATGACCACCTAAATATTAAACGATTTTCAAAAGCCTTAAAAATTAACTAAATTTTGTTTAAATTGAAAACTAAAGGTATACCTAGCTATAATACATTGTTAATAAGTGATTGCAACTTTTAAATGTATCTAATACGGTAGTTATTCAGTAGTTCTCACGGTTCTCATATAAAGAGGGTTCTCATGGGATCCTCACCCTATATATATAATGCTATACTTATTCTAGATTACTATAGAAACTCTCTCTCCGTTTTTTACTTGTTACATAAACGCGAAAGGGAAGTTTCTTATTCCTCGATACATACCTCTGTTGGAATATGGGTCACATGGTACATTTACCTCTTTAACCCCTCATTTTGCTGAAATTTAATGAATTAAATTCCATTAACCACATTAACTTCCTTCAATCTGATTGCCTACACCCAGAGTATATTAGGTTGTATATGCTCCTCCTCCCAAATTCTGAACTTTAACTATAATATTCTAGACGTTCATAATTTTGCAATTAATTAGTGTTTAGAAGTTGCATTTGGATGGTAATATGTTTCGTTATAATTTTCACATACTTGCAATTAAATCATATTGCAATTCTAAACTTCAACTACTAAATATTCTAAACGAGCGTTCAAAATTTTTCAGTTAGTGTACAGATTTCTAGCTAGACATATTGCTTATATGTTTAATATTTGCAAGTAAAACTAATCAAATAGGGGTGAATGAAGATTATGGACAACATTCAGAATTTCATTGTTGATAATCATTTTTGTTTGGTCAATGTTCAAAAGTTTACTCTTTATGTTTACTTTGTATAGTCAATGTTAAGAGTTTTAATCATAATATTCATTTCCCAAACAATACGTAAATATTTGCTTTCTTATTTGAAACTTCAAATTCAAAAATTGGTCTTGAACATTGCTCATGGAAAACTGAACATTGCATTTGACAAACTGAACATTATACATGAAAAACTAAAATTGGATGCTAGATATAGTGTATGGTATCAAGATTATTGAAGACTGAATAATTAATTTAGCACCTGCTATGTTGCCTTTACTACTCTTGCAATTTCAAGCAATATATAATTCACTCAAAAAGAATAAAAATGAATTCCAAGTTTAATTTAAAGTTAAATGTTGAAGAAATAAAGTAATTGGAAAAGAATGAACCATATAAATAATCATTCTTAAGGCAACAATTGGACAAAACAAGGACATGTGCAATCATTCAACAATCACATATTGTTGCAATACTATACAAATGAAGTAAAATCGAGAAAAAAAAAAAAGAGTATTATGCTTATGAACATTGTTTATTGTAAACTGGACATTGCTTACGGAAAACTAAACAATGCATAAAGTGAACAATACACCGGGTGCACACAAGATAATATGCGCCGGGTGCATATTAGGTATTACCAACTACCTTAAATCCCCCACCTAACCTCTCTCTTCCACTTTAATTACATTCTCTCTCCTATTTTACCAAGTGGGTTGCATGAGGTCCTAAAAGTGATGTTGATGTAGTTGAAATTCCATCTTGGTGCTAAAAGTAATCCATAAATTGTCGTGATCATTATCTAAATATAAACTCAAAATAATATGATTGTCTTTTCTTGGATCTAGTTCATCAGAGATCATTTTTAGTTAATTCAACTATATAATTAGTGGATGTACACTAATAGATTAATTACATTCTATCTTTAAAACAGATCGAAAATTTTTACTTGGTATTAAGCATATATTAATCAATAATCCTATAATTTTCATAGGGGATTTTTAAACGCAACCTTACTTTACTTAGCACAGCCTAAAACTACCTCATTTGTTAGGCTTAAAAAAAAACTTCCTCTCTCTCCTTTTTTTGCCTCATAACTATGCAAATTAGTTATATAAAAAATTTCTCCCTAAAACTCATTGGTCTTGCTATGGAAGATTATTTAGACTTAAATTAAATGATTATGAATCTGAGGTAACTTTGAATTTGGATGAACTTGATTTTTGTTTGCTTCACGTAAATTGAATAAATGTAACACAATTATTTCATGTAAATCAAACAAAACTAACATGACTATTCAGGTAAGTTGAACAAAACTGGCATAACTGTTTCATAAGAATTGATCAAAATTTTGGCAAATGTTTCATGTATATTGAATAAAACATTACATTCTTTTCTCATATATCCAATGAACTCGTTATGCTATTTCATACATTCTAAATGAAACATATGTGTTCGTTCATGCAAGTTAAAAGTGTAACAATGTTTCATATTTTGAGCAAGTTGTATGTCATTATATTGAGATTTATATAAAGTCAATCATCAAACAAAAACACACCGTATGTAGCAATCTTACCCTTTGATACTTAAATATACTTCATCATATAAAATACATCAAAATTTTTTTACTTTACAGTACTAAGAACATAAATATTGACAACAAATCAATGTATTAAACAAAGAAAAAATAGTGAGAAGCGGAAGTGAAACACTATTAAATTTAGTGTTAAATATTGGATGTTAATAACGTGAGAGTAATCAATATCATGAATTTATGATGCTGGCTAATACCAGTTTATAAACTTCATCTAATCTTCCATCTCTTACAAATTAAACATTTTAATAATCTTATAATCAGGATGAAGATGCATACGATTGAAGGCAAAGTTTGGAGAGAAAACTGAATCAAAACCGAGTGAAAATTACAATAAGGGTATTAATGGAATTTTGGTAGGTTGTGACAAAGTAAAGTAAGGTCATATTTAGCAACCATGAAAAAAAACCATCTACTTACAATAGGCTTAATAGGTTTAGGATTTTCATCTAGGTGGAATTTGATTTGGTGTAAATACTTGCGTAAGATTTATTTATTTATTGACATCTTTGGTATTCTTCTCAAAAAAAAAAAAAAAGGCATCTTTGGCATGGATTATTCAGTATTTTGGAAATTTTTGTACAAAAGATAGATTATTCAATATTATATATATAGGACGCGTTCTCTACACAACACGTTGCACCATCAACTTAATTGTGCAACTTGCTGTTAATTAGCGTTGTCAAACCATCAAAACACTAAAAAGAAAAAAAAAAAAAAGCTGAAACTAAAACACTGAAAAAGAAAAGAGACGTAACACAAAACCAAAAACATGGAAAGAGAGGAGAGAGAAAAGTCCAAAGTAACCCCCAAAACATTACAAAAAAACCTAGAAATTAAACACTAAATTCAAAGCCCAATTTAGCTTCAACTTCAATGGCAAATGAACATAATTCTTGAGATATTATCAACAATATCATCAAATTCAAGGAACTATGAAGAAAATAATTTCGAAGAATCACAAGAATCAATGGAAGGTGAAGAAATAGAAGGATCATTGATGCATCTTGGATTAAATACTGAAGATATTGACGAAAATATTTACAATAATTTGGAGCTTCAAGGTAAATATTTTTTTTTGTATATTCGTCGCTAGAAACATACTGTAACCATTACAAAAAATAAATGAACTATTAGTAACCATGTTCATATACACACTCAATACTAACCCTAATTAATAGCCATAGAGGTAGTATCATAGTAATAATTACACACTAATATATTAATCATTCAATATATGAGTTGAAATTTAAAATAATATAATAAAATTAACATAACCATTAAAGTACTAGTTAGTAACCAATATGAAATATTTACTATTAAAATTTGTAACCATCAAAGTACTAATTGGTAACCATTAAAGATAAAAAAAAAAGTAACCAAAAAAAAAGACTTACTATACTTTGATAAATAATCAATAAAGTACTAGATTGTAACCATATCAACCTAAATGTGTGCAGTCAGTAACCATACTATACTTTGATAGGTTACCAATAAAGTAATAGATTAGAAGCATTGAAACAACTACTAAGTAACCAATAAAAATAAGTAACCATACCAGACAACTTTATATTATAAGTAACCATACCAGACTAGCATAAAGAAAGTAAACACTCAAATCCTACTTAAGTAACCTATAAAAGAGTAGTTAGCAACCACTGAAATTTGGTAACAAGACTTATATTACTAAGTGTTATTGAAATCAATTCAAAAATAAATAGTAACGAAAATTTTTATTCATAGTAATCATTTGAAAACTAGTTTGTAACCATTCCAAAATAACTAAGTAAAAGTAACCAATGAAGTATTAGATTGTAACTATTGAAACAACTGCTTAAGTAACCAGTAAAAATAAGTAACCATACCAGACTTTGATAAGTAACTATATCAGACTACTTAGCAAAAAAAAAACCATACTAGACTTTGGTAAGTAACCTATAAAAGAGTAGTTAGTAACCACTGAAAAAAAAGTAAAACAAAAAAAATGTAAACAATAAATAAAAAAACACGGTAACCAAAATTTTTCCCTTAGTAACCTTACCAAACTTTGATAAGTAACCTATTAAAGTGATAGTTTGTAACCAAAATGTATCTACTCAGTAACCGTTCAAAAACTTTGATAAGTAACAATTAAAGAAATTGTTTGTAACCATTGAGAAAGTAACCAATTAATATAAAACATTCACTACTAAGTACTACATTGTAACCATTATTATACTAGTTAGTAACCATTAAAGATAAAAAAAAAAAACAATATTAAAAAAAAACATACTAACCAAAATCTGTTCACTCAGTAACCATACTAAACTTTGATAAGTAATCATTAAAGTGTTAGTTTCTAATCAAAATGTGACTAGTTAGTAGCCACTAAAGATAAAAGAAGTAAACAATATATTATTAAAAAAGACATACGAACCAAAATTGGTCATCTCAATAAACATACCAAACCGTGATAGTAATAATTAAAGTACGTGCTAATTTGTAACCAAAATGTGTCTACACAGTAACCATTCAAAAGCTTTGATAAGTAACCATTAAAGGGATAGTTTGTAACCATTGAAAAAAGTAACCAATTAATTTAAAATATTTATCACTAAGTACTAGTTTATAATCATTAAAGTACTAATTAGTAACCATTAAAGATCCGCATCTCCTCCATCTTTAATGGTGTAAAAAAAACACATTAAAGATAAAACAAAGTAACCAACCTATAAATAAAAATAGAAAAAAAAATTCTCCAAAACATGTTCACTTAGTAACCATACTTGACTTTGATAACTAGCCATTAAAGTGTTAATTTGTAGCCAATGAAACAACTACTAATTAAGTAATCAGTAAAACAATTTAACTAAGTATTACTAAACTACTTAATTAATGATCATTAAAGTTTAGAAAAAAAATAACCAAAATGTGTCTACTCAGTAACTATAATAGACTTTGATAAGTGACCTCTAAAGGAGTAGTTAGTAATTGTTGTACCAACTACACAAACACATCAATTATAAAAAAAAAAAAAAAATAAAAACTATGTTTTTTAGGTATACTGACCATCAATAAAAAAGAACAAGTTAAAATAGAAGACAAACATGATGATGATGATGAAGGAGGAGGAGATCAAGAGGATCACAAAGGCAGCATGTTGGGATTTAGAGCATAAACATCAAATGATATGAAGCATAGAAAAAGCATGATAATCCTATTAGATTTGGAGTTAGAAAATCTACTACAAGATATCCACTAGGAAAAGAGAACAATTTGTTTGCTCAAAATAAGGATTTCGATGCAAAAGTTAAATAGTACTCCACTATCTTTTGGTGAAAAGAAGAGAAAAGGCAAGCAAGTTCCAATTACTAGAATAAACTAATAAAACCAATACAAAAGGAAGAAATAGAAGAAGCATAAGTCAATATGACAAGAGTTCTTAACCAAATATGAAGAAGACAAAGGCTATGATAGCAAAATGACTCAACAGAGAATTTGCATGGTTTAAAAACTCCAATTCCGAAAGCAACTTTATTTTGAATTTAGGTCAATTATTTTAAATTAATATGTAGCAATAAATTGTTATATGAACTATTTGTTCTTATTTTAAAATGTGTTGTTGTTTATATTTTGTAAAGTACTGTTTATTGTAGCTTATATTATAACAACAATAATCTTTATAAAGATAAAAAATAGAAAGTAACTGCTAAAATGAAATGAAGTAACCACTATAACGAAATGAAGTAACGATCAAAATAAAATAAATTAACCATTAAAATGAATTACTTACATATATAGTAACCACAAAAATCTTGAATAACAAACTACTACTATTAGAAACCGATAGATCAATAATAACAAAGTAACCATTTTCACAATAGAAAGTTATCACTACAGTGAAATAAAGTAACCAATAAATTTAAAAGAATACTTACAATGTAAATTATTTTAAAAATATAGAGTAATTAATCATTACAAAATAAAGTAAACAGTGTAATATAATCAATGACTTCATTGTAAGGGTTTGCATAGAACCTCTTCAGTATGTTATTCTCGTCATATTTATTAGATGAATCATCAATATATTCTTCACTCATTTCAGTGTTCTCAAAACCCTTCTTGTTCTCATCATCTTTTATATCACCACTACCATCTGAAAATTTAAACAAATAATGACAACAAAGTCAGTAACCATTATTCAATAATTGAGTAACCATTCTAACACAACACAATAACCACAAACAGCAACACAGATAACAATGCTATTACTATTGAGTAATCATGTATGATCAGAATATAATACAAATAAAGAAGTCACATTAATCATTAGAAACAAAAAAAGAATAGTAACCATTAAAGAAGTAGTTAATAACTATTCAAATAGTTTATTTGTAACCACTAATTATTGTATATTGTATATATATATATATATTAAGTATCAATTTGTTTTTTAATTGAATCTTTAATTATTACTAAGTATTTATTGAACAATCAACTTAGAAAGCATTACTCAATAAATTTTTGGTGCAGATGTAAGCTTTTATTATTCACCAAAAGAGCAATACAGCCTAAAAGCTATCCAAAGTTGGTTGACTCAACCATACCAAGATAAGCAAATATAAAACCAACTAGTTACCAAAAAAAGAAACAAAGAAACACAAACGTCACACAAACATGATCAGAATCAAACTAACTAGCCACAACCTTCATGCAACAAGTAAAGCTTGTATCCACTCTTTGTCAGCTGCATTCAACCTTCCTTGTTCCAATCCTTGCACTTTAACACCCACAGCATATTTTACTCTCTTGCAGATAAGCTCAAAGCCACATTGCTCCTTCCCCCATAATACTCTATTCCTTGCTCTCCAAATAAAATAAATTAGAGCTGCCAGACTGAAGAATAACGAAGCAACCTAAAGATGAACAATACCAGCTTGCTTCCAGGTTTTCCAAATCTCAACAATACTATTCCTCTCAGACTGTACAATACCCAACCACCTATGCATCTGCTGGTAACAGACAGAGTTGTAGTGACATTTAAAGAACAGATATAATTTACATTCCCCCTCTCATTATCACATAAAACACCCCTCTCATTGTTTGAGATGCCAAGTTGGAACAACCTCCCTCTAATTTTCAACTTTTCTACCATTGTCATCCAATAAATAAAGGCATGCTTTGGAATATTAAGATTACTCCATACCCATGCAGACCAATCAACACTATCCCATGTGCACGCAGCAACTTATATCCCGCTTTTATAGTGTATTTCTCTCCATTCCACCATCCTTTACTTACAAAAATATGTTTCAGCTCCTCTTTGATTCTACAGATAATCCTCCACCCCCAACTTGTAGTTAGAGGAGCATTATACTCCCACCAACTACCTTGCCAGAGGTAAACACTATGAACCCACTTTACCCATAGCATATCTGAATTAACAGCAACATGCCCACACCAACTTTTCGTGGGTAGCCTTAGTCCATTTAATGCAGTGTCTAATCCCCAAACCTCCTTTCTTCTTTGGCAAACAAATGGTTTCCCAAAGAAAATCTCGACAAAGTTGAATCACTTTATTCATCACCCTCTTAGGAAGCATAAAAATTTGTGCCCAATAAGAATGTAACACAACAAGAACTGCATTCACCAAAGTAACTCTAGCAGCATATGAGAGATGCCTACTAGCCCACTGCCTAATCTTAAGCATAATCTTCTCAACTAACTGATCACATTCATGCACAGCTATGTTTTTAGAATTCAGAGGCACACCAAGATATTTAAAAGGGAAAGACCCCTTACTATAACGTGTCAACTCCAAAATATCTTCCTGTATGTAACTAGGAACATTCCCAAAATACACAACAGTTTTATCTGCATTCCCCATCAAACCTGATCTATAGTAAAAAACTTTGAGGGCTTCCTAAACTAAGTGCAAAGAGCTATAATCAGCATAGCTAAAAATCATCAAATCATCAACAAAATGAGGTGATTTAGTTTTAAATTCTGAAATCTATAGTGAAAAGTAATATCATCATACTCACCCACTCTCTTCAACAATCTGGATAAATACTCCATTGAAAGCACAAATAATTGGGGAGAAAGTGGATCACCTTGCCTAACCCCTCTTTTCCCAAAGAAAAAATCATGCATACTACCATTCAAAGATATAGAAAGGTTTGGAGATGTGACACAATTCATCACCCAATGCACAAATCTGGTTGGAAATCCTATAGCATTAAGCATTTCTTCAATGAATTCCCATGAAAGAGAGTCATAGGCTTTCTGAAGATCAATCTTTATAGTGCATCTTTTAGGCTTACTCTTGCAATCATATTGAAGAACAATGTCTTGGCAAATAAGGATGATTTGAAATATATTCCTGCTGAAAGGCGTGCCGCGCACCTAACAAAAATAACCTAACTTTTCCTCCTAACCAAGTAGTTGGGCAAGTAAGGGTCGAATTCCTAGAGACTAAGGCCCTGTTCTTCTCGTCTTATTTTTACTTATTTTTAGCAAAAATAAGTTCAGTTCAGCAAAAATAAGTTCTATTCAGCAAAAATCAGTTTCAATCCTTAATAAATTGTTAATGATTTCAGCAAAAATAAGTTCAGTTCAGAAAAAATAAGTTTAGATAAGTAAAAATAAGTTCAGATCAGTAAAAATAAGTTTAGTTCAGCAAAAATAAGTTGAGGAGAACAGGGCCTAAATGGCTAAAAGTGGTAAATTTTGATTCTACTTTGTACGAACCAAGTAACAATTTAGAGTTGAGATTAATTAACTATTCTAACACTAAACAAGACTAATGGAAATACTATAATTAAATTCAAGGAATAAAAAAGTACACCTAGAGTTAGGCACCACCAGTAGCATAATCGACACAAGCAATTCGTACCCCGATTTAATCGACTAATTGTTCAAGAGAAAATGTAACCCTATAAAATACCACAAACCTCTCCCGAGTATCTATGGCTTCCTTAATTTGCAATCAAGCCTACTCCCGTGGAATCATGCAAATCAAAGACTTTAATCACAAAACCCTAACTTTCTAACAATTCATTCATGCATCCTACTCCCGTGAAGAATTTCATGTTTTTAATTGAAATATTCAAATTCATCAATACCTAATTCCCATTGTGATAAAGACAATGAATTCATAACAATACCAATTAAACCTAATCTAGTATTGACATAAGCACAATCAATTAAGCATGAACAATCAACAATTTAATTGGGGATTTTACAAAATTGCTCAAGAATCAATCATGGCTAGGGCTTGACCTAACCCTAGATTAATAAAACTACTCACACAAAATTGTTGAATAAGCAAAACAAATATTAAAAGAAAGCATGATTAACAACAATATAAAGAGCATAGAGAAAATGAGATATTACTTGAATTGAAGAAATTTACCAAATCAATGTTGCCAAAAACCAAAAGTTGAGAATTGTGTGCCAAAGAAAACTAAGGAGAACTAAATTAAAAGCTTTTTTCTAAAATGAACTGATATTGAAAGTACATGTGTATAATTAGAATGAAAAAACCTCTCAAAAAACCTATTTAGATGATAGGAATATGAAGAGTTTTGTACATCAAAGAAGAGGCCGTAACCAGGGCGTGGCATATGATATTAGGCCGCAACTAGGGTGCGGAGTAGGCTGGTTTTTTGCTTCAAAACACTTCAAAAACAAGTGGCCACAACTAGGTTGTGGCAAACTAAGTCATTTCTACAACCATATTGCGGTAGATCTTCATGAGCAACTCTTTTGAAGCTTTTCTCCATCATAAACGCCTTGATGTGTCCATTCTTTGATAAACATTCAATTAGCTCTAATTGCATCTTCAATAATCCTAGAAAAAGCACCTAAAACCTACAAAAACAAAGCAAAATACACTAGAGAAGAACAATAGGAAAGTATAGAGCATAATAGCTCAAAAAGGTTGAAACTATGGTAAAAGTAAGATGAAAACACACAAATTTAGCATAGGAATATGAGTATAAAATGGTGTTATCACCTGCCAGCTACAAATGTTGCTTGAGCCTCATCAATAAGAGTTGCCAATACCTCATTTAGCCTAGTGCACAACATTTTAGATATATATATATATATATATATATATATATATATATGACATTGCAACAAGAAATAGGTCTAAATTAAAGTACTGAAGTAGGAGCATCAATCTTTGGCACCATTGTAAGGGAAGTAGCAATTATTTATTTTAGCATCTTCCCTAAAGTAAAGAAATCCAGGATAACAGCACAAACATCCTTACCTATCACTCCCCAAGATTTTTTTGAAAAATCTACTAGTATAACCATCTGGGCCTGGAGCTTTGTCATCATCAATATCAAACAAAACCAACTTTACATCTTGATGACACTGCTACATTTAGAAGCATTTGCGACACTTATTTATCGTTGCATTAGGCCTTTTCAACCGTCGCATTACACCTAAGGTGCTCCTCGACCGTTACTGATGCTGCCATTGCATTAAGTCTAATGCAACGGTTACGTTCATCTAATGCGACGCTTGTTCAATTTTCCTCTAGCCGTTGCATTAGGCGTTGCATTACCCCTAATGCAACGGTTCTGTAGGCCTAATGCAATGCTTGTGTAGTTTTGGGTGACCGTTGCATTAGGTCAAATGCAACGGTTTAGTTGATATAATGCGACACCTCTTACTCTTAGGTGACCGTTGCATTTGGCCTAATGCAACACTTTGTAGATTTTGGCAACCGTTACATTTGGTCTAATGCAACACCTCAATTTGATTTAATGCAACACTTTGTTTAATCTAATGCATCACCTCTAAGGATTTTTGCAACATGAACCTAATGCGACGGTTTTTCCCCATTTAGACCGTACCGTTGCATTTGATATTAAGATATTGCATGATATAGAGATGATCACCTAAGGCTAATAATTAATAAATCATACACACCTATATTATATTGGTGATAAAATACACGCATTAATTTCAATAACGACTATCTATTGTAATAAGCAACCATAAGATCGATTTTCATTAGACTATGATTAGATATTTTACAAAAGTCAAAGTCGATAAAACTTAAACATACTTGATCTCCATACAAAAGCGCGCGACGAGTAATGATGACAACTAAAATATACTCCCTATATGTACGTATTAAACTCGCTGCACAAAACGCTAAAATCTATACAAGACAACGACTATAGTGACCAAAGCTGCTGATTCTTCATTCTTCCATAACTTGATCTTCAAAGCATGCCTCCTCGTTTGATCCATTGACTTGATGTGCAACCTATACATACATATTTATAAAGTTTACAACCAACACTAGGCCATTAAGCATATATAGGAAGCAAAACACATTGCAAACTTAATATAAAACTAATCATAAGGCATACCGATTTTATTACAATCACGAAGCAACAAATTATGAGTATGAGCATAAGGAATGCAATTAAATATGCATACTTTAACCGATCAGAACTCCTACTATTACTATTGGTATTACTGTTCAGACTAAGCAAGAAAGGACATATAGGATTATAAGGTACTCAGAATCTAGGATGTGCAAGATGCACTCAAGGCATTCGCTGCAACAAATCAGTTTAAATTGACTGCTCCTTTTTCTACCCCAAACATTCAGTTTAATTTAAACCTGGACAAAGCCCCCAAAGCTACAATAACTGGACTGAAACGGTACCAATTTATGCATTAAAAACACTACACAAGTTCATCATATAACAACTTATAGCATCAAAGACACAGAATAACAGTGATGCACAATGTATGTTTACTTCTGAACTGGTCAGACCTTTTAAGTACCTGAAGATGGACTGTTTTCATCTGTTCAGATCTGATCAGATTTAATCTGAACATTTCAAAAACAACTATATCCTCTTTCTTATCATCTCATCCAAATCATATTGTTGTAAGTAAGATCATATTTACTTTAAAACCTGATTTAATACGAACTTAGATCATATTTACTTTAAGTCTCATTTAATTGATTTAATGCAAGCGAAGCGAACCTTGTAGGCAGCAATAACGTTATTTGTAAGTTAATTAGCTTTTGCATACGTGTTTTAAAAATTATATAGTAACCTGATTTGATGAATCCACTACAACAGAAGAAGGCCCACCAATTGCAGACATGGCCGTAGATGCACTCATTGAATGTAGACCACCAAAAGAATCGGGAAGAACAAGGTTTGTTGTAGGGTTAAGTTGTTGAAGCCTCTCTACCCAATCTTTCTCGATTACTTGTAAATACTCTTGCGGAAGCACAAAGTTCGAACTGCATCCCTTGTTCAAAATAGTCTTAGTAACACCTGTTCCATAGAGGCGTAGAGGGCCAGTGTGCTCAGGTTTCTTGATTACTTCAAAGTAGGGATCCTTATTGGCATCTCCTTCATGTCGTTGAGCACATAAAGCCTCCATTTTTCCTATGAATAAAATGACATTAACAGCACCAAAACAAAAACTAAAGCCATTCGATGGCAGCATGACTAAGGTATTGAGTAAGGAAATGAATCATAGGCATTAAATAGCATGATTGGACTTTTTCCCTTACTATAAAAAAGTGCATGATAAATTAGCTAAAATTCGCATACAATTACCTAAAAAGTATTTTATGTATTAGTGGAGTGAGACTAACCATATTCTCTTTCGTTTTCTAATAGCTTGTTTTGTATTTCCTTTTGGGGTTCCTTGTCCTTGACTTGATGTAAACCTTGGCTTGTGAAGGCGGTTCCTTGTTGGGGTCTTCTTGTTGCTATTAATAAAGATTTACATCTGTTATCAAACTCCATAATGTAAGGAAAACCATACAATCATAATTACGTACTGCTACTTACCAACTCATGACGCAGCAATGCAAGGGAATTTGGACCTAATGTATGCAGGTCATCAGCCTGTTGTCGACTGATCCTGTTCTTGTTACTTATTTCCTATTAAAACACCACAACATTAGCAGCAATTAGATATGTATGATGAAATCATAGAAGATAATAGTTACAACCATGATATACAACTTTACCTCAACCGGTTCAATATCCCAATATTTTAGAAGATCTTTAAAGTGAGTATCAGGCATTGTGTTTGGGTGGTTTTTCCATCTTGCGTCATTTGTATCAAATGCATAATAGTAGCGTTTCTTTACTCGACATTTATACGAACGCCAACATTTATCTACAATCTGCAAGATGCATTTTCTTCCTTCTTCAGCAACCATGTACTTCCCCTAAATTTCAAACAACGAGCCATAACAATTATTAGTACCCTAGATTGTAATAGCATTACAAAATCACTTTAAAACCTCCTAAATTTTTTCATACCAAGATGTACTTCCAAATGGCGTCGTGTGAGGGTAAACTAGGCCAATCATAGTAATTGAGAGGAGCAAGGTTAGAATTAAGAGCATTTACTTCCTAATTCTCACTTCTAAGTTTTTTATGTTTTATACCATTTATGCTCTGTTCAACTTATTATGGACTATGAAATACAACAAAGAAAGTAAACTAACGTTGTATGTTTTCAAAGGTGTAGTTCATGATAGATTAAGAGCATTTGCATACTAAAATGTTCTATACCTTGTTTCAATGTACTCCTGAAACAATTGCGATTGAGATCTTTTTCAAGTATTCAACTAAAAGAATTTTATCACCACATTAACAGGGTAGGAGAAATTCAGAATTCAGAATTCAGAATTTAGAATTCAAAAGCAACTTGATGCCTAAACAATTGTCAAAAGGACATGTCGCAATCCCAGAGTTGGGTTCCAATTTTTTTTTCAAAGAATTAACACATATTTCACCATTGTTTGCAATATTTGGATGGAGAATCTTACTAAGGAAATAACCTGCCATCAGTATATCAATCTTTAATCTCTATATCAGATTTCATAGTAAAGATTTTGTAGCTGAAAAAATGATTTGTAGTACATAATGATAACCAAGGAACAGAAAACAATCAGTCTTGGGCACAGTATTAGTAAAAATTACAGATAATTAACCACTACAATGTATCAGGCGCATAAACTAAGAATAATCAGAAGTATCAAACATTATTGAGCATTTCAGAGTTCACATTGCGGCTATTCAATTCGAACATAACAACTAAATTACTTTTAAAAAACTAGTCCAAGCTCAATTTCGTGCATAAACTTTCAAAGGGGACATTTCGGGTGCAAAGTCCGAAAGCTTGAACAAAAATATAAGTACTGACCACCATGAATATTAACTTGAGACAAAACAAACACCAAACCGTTGTTAATTAAAATGCTGAAAAAATACCAGCGTTGTAGCTAGCGTCGTGATGCTGACCGGCGTAGCGGAAGGTTGTGGCAGTGTCGTGGAGAGTTAGTGATAGAAGATGGAGTTAGGGTTCATCACTGCCAAACAAAATTCGCAAAATTAACCATACAGAAAAATAGATTAAATCTGCTATATCAGAATGCTTCTAATCTCCGACAACAAACACATGAACAAGATTCTTCAGTTCAATCTAGCTATACTTAGGCTTTATAACTACTCATCTAAGCCTCTTCATCCGAAACCAAACCTAAATAACCAGAATAGAGTTCAAATTGTATAGAGGCAAAAGTTCAACATAATTACCTCTCTGTTGATGAATAATTCATCACAAGTTCAACATAATTAGCTAGTAAATAGAGTTCATATTCAGAATCTCGGCAACAATTCAGGTTAACTAAATTTGATTCAATGATTAATAACTTCTGCTAATTCTATGATAAATTTATCATCAATTCAAAGGCAATTCATAGATGAACCTAACAAAAAAAAAAAACATCATCATAACAAATTAACAATATCGAATAATTGAAAATTAAGATGTTTAAACCATTAACTTTGAAGATACTACAACCATAATCTTTAAAATTAGTGCATTCATCTCAAAGTCAGTCATCTCTCATCATAATATCAAACAAAAATCATCTAAAAATCATTCACTCACAATAATTTTTTAAAAATCTTTCAACAGAAAATCAAAATAATAATAAAAAGAAACCAACGAATTAAACCTTCAACCCCACCACCACCACCACCAACAACAAACGTTGAGTAAAGTAATTTTATGTGAAAACACGAAATCATAACAAATTAAGGGAAACGAAAGAACATAGAAAAACCCTAGAAATATGCAATTACACTAGTAGAAAAATTGGATTTTGCTGCGCCACATTTGCTGCGGTTCTTTGAGATTTGTAAAGAACCGCAACAAATAGTTGTTGATGATACACAAGAAAAATTATTTGCTGCGGTTGATTTATTTGCTACGGTTCTTTTTCTTATTTGCTGCGGTTATTCAAAAACCCTCCATTTTTCCACCTAACCCTAACTCCCTTTCATTCTCCCTCATTTTTCTTTCCCCTTCTTTCTGATCTTTCTCCCTCTCAATCTCTCTAACTCTAACTCCCTCTCTCATTCTCGCATCTCAATCTAGGGTTTTTCAGCACTTCATAGTCTCCATATCCCCCCTCCCACACACACAGTTTCCTTCTCTCTCCTTTGTTTTCTCTCTCACTTTCTCTCTCCTCCATAACCATGGTTGTTGTTGAAGCTCTAGTTCCCATTCCAGTTAAAGCTACTACTAATCCGTTGCAAAACGAAGTCAAGCTTTTCGCTAAATGGAGTTTCGAAGATGTTACTGTAAGTATCTGTTGTTTTTCTCTTTAATTAGGTTTTTGTTTTCATGATTTTTGGATGATTATTGTTTGTTCATATGATTTTTTTTTATGGTGAAATTGTTGATTGAATGAAGTTATGTATTGGAAATTATTGTTTTGATGTTTGATTAACTGTTTATTTTTCGGTGTTTAATTGTTTCAAAAAAATTAGAGATCTTTTGAACTTTGATTATTAGTCGCCTTTTAATACAGTATCATCTTAATTAATAGTTTGATTTATTGTTACTCGTCTTCTTTTCTCTCCTTCTTCTTGTTTTATTTTTCAGTATTAATTTTTATTTTGTGTTTCAATTTTTTTGTTCTGATTTTGTGCTTTTTGGAGGCGATTTCTGGTGGCTTTTGGAGGCGATTTATAGGTGGTTTCAGCGTTAAGGTTAGCTTTGCTTGTTTTCTTTTGGTTTCTATTTTCATCATATATTTTGGTGTTGATTTTGTTGTTTTTTATGTTGATTTCGTTGTTGTTTTATGTTTCGATTTTTATGTTGATTTTTGTGTTTGGCTGGTTGTTTGTTTTCGGTTGTGGTTGTGGTGGTTTTGGGTTTGGTGGTTTGTTTTTGTTTGTGGTTGTGATTTTCTAACTTTTGTTGTGGGTGTGTGTTGGTTGTTTGTGTGTGGTTGTAAGTGAATGAGTATGAGTGGGTTAGTGAGTGAGGGACTGACTGTGAGCGTCAGACTGTGACAGAGTGTGTGTGTGAGGACTAATTTGTTGTTGATTTGTTGACTGAGTGATTTAAGTTGTTGTTTGGACTGCTGTTGCTCTATTGTTTTTCATCTTTACAACTCTCTACTTTCTCCATATATTAATTATAGCTTATGTTAATCTTAAGCTGGGTAATTAGTAAGGATTAGAGAATGATGGATGAATTGTTGAGGGTGATTAGGAAAGAGAAGAAGAAATAAATGTTGTCGTTGTAAGTTTGTAGGGTGGTTATGCACTAATGAGAAGAAGAATTATGGCCTTTCTCTTCAGTCATGCCTTTCCTTTCCTACACCTGTTCTGTTTGTGTTCGTGTTTGTGTTTGTGTNGCCTTTCCTTTCCTGCACCTGTTTTGTTTGTGTTCGTGTTTGTGTTTGTGTTTGTGTTTGTGTCTCAGTAAGGACCTGTTTCATGGATGCATGTGTTTGGAACTTTTGTAGGCAGTTTATCCTACTTGATCTTGTGATGTATGTGTTTTGTGCTTCACATGGCAGTTTTCCCTTTATTAGATGTATCACAGAATAGGTGGCTTCCACCACCTTTCTGCTTTTGTATTCACTTGGGGCATTTGCATATTAGTTGTGATTCCACTATCTCTTGTAATGCTTTAAGGTGGATGTAGTTAATATATATTCCGTCTTTGTGTGTTAAAAAAAGATGTCAATATATTAAAGGAGGAATTAATTTTCATGAGGTCCCATTAAACGTGAAAAATGATATGAATTGGATGGTGTAATATTATTATATACATCTACTACTCTTTATCTATTCATATTAACTTATTTTTATCTATATATGGCACGTTTTAATTTGTAAATGGGAACTATATCAATATATAAATAAAATAAAATAAAAAGTAAATTTTAGAGTTCATACAAAAAACTCTATAAGATTTGTTTATTATTAATAAAAAGTTTGTTCATAATCGATTAGTCATGTGGCAGTAGAACAAACCTTTAGTTATATGTTCTTATTCTTGTTCATAAAAAATTTTAGAGTGACTGAGTGTATGTTTTATGAGTGTTTGAGTGAGTGAGTGACTTTGTGTGTCAGTGAATGACTGTGTGGGTGAGGGAATGTGAATGAGAGAATGTGAGTGAGGGAATATTTGGATGTAATGCTTGAATGAATGAAATAGATTTTGAATCTATGAAAGAATGGTTTAATGAGTATGTTAATGGATGCTTGAATGAAATATTTCGATGAGATTGAGCTTATGATTGATGTTTATTGATTTGTGGTCTCATGTGTTGTTTCTTACTTGATTCCCTTATGGTCAGACAATTGCATCTCTTATGGTGATGCAATTGTTGAATGATGATGAGTCCCTTATAGTCCGACAATTGCTTGATAAAAAATGAGTCCTTTTTCATAAGACACTAATTATCTCCAAATGATGAAGGGACTCAAGTGATGACCATGGTCAACATCATTGAGGTTTGAGTTGCTCCAGGCTTAAAAACCTGTTGAAGTAGCCTAACTCGAATGGTGGGTGATCGTAACCACTTCCCTGATGGAGATTATGTATATAAACATAAATATATATAGTCTATTGCTGTGTTGTTGTGGCTGCGGTTGTGTTCTTGTGGCTATTGTTGTGATGTTGGTTGAATGATGAATATATGAATGCTTGTGAATGAATTTTGCTTGTTTATATATGAGTTATGAATGAGAACACTATATAAAATAAATGATTGAATGAGACTACTATATAAATAAATGATTGAACAAAAGAATGGTTGAACGAGTAATGGATGCTTGAATGAGATATTTAGATGAGATTGAGCTTATGATTGATTTTATGAATGAATGAATGGGTTTATTCATGAATGGTAATGCTTGAACGAATGAATAAGAATAGGAATGGTTGAATGAATGAATTACGGTATGATTTATACATTTTTTTTTTCTGTTGCTCTCTTTGCTATTCTCTTTATCTGATGGCCTGCCACTACCGCTGTGTTGCTGCTGCTAGTGTGCCGCTGCAGTAATGCTGCTGCTACTGGTTCTCGGACCGCGCTGCTGTATGCTTTACTTCTCCAATCACTCACCAACAAGTCCATCACCAATCTTGTTTAAGTTAAATTTCAAATGTATTTTTGTGATAGAAGTGTATTTTTTTGTGATAAAAGTGTAATTCAATTGAAAATAATTGATTCTATGTATGTATAACATTTCAACTTCTAATTTTGCTTTAAAATGCAAAAAAATAATATTATTTTTTTAGGTGCTTATTTGCTGCGGTTATTCACAAAACCGCAGCAAATAAGTGATTTTTTTGGTGGGAAACTGCACTATTTGCTGTGGTTTTACAAAGAACTGCAGCAAATAGTGTGATTTCCCACCATTTTTGGCCACCTTTTTGCTGCAGTTTTGCCTACAAATGCAGCAAATAATTTGTTGGTTTATTGCTGCTGCTCCAAGTGCTGCGGTTAAAAACCGCAGCAAATACCCCTAAAAAAACCGCAGCAAAAGTGGATTTTTGTACTAGTGTTACCAGAATTACGAAAAGTATAGGAATTAGAATTTTAAAAACAGAATAGGAATTTTCTCGCACTCTTTAATTTCTTCACCATCTCACTTCCCATAACCCTTTCTCTTCCTCCATCATCGCTAACCTCAGTTCAAATTGTACAGTTTGTGAACCGAATAAAACATACCGAATTAAAACAACTGAATAAAACAACTCAAACAACTGAATAAAACATACCGAATTAAACAGACCGAATCAAAATTCGCAACCGAATTGAATCAAATTTTTGAATGCATGCAAATCAAAAAAACAGTACAAAGCAGATCGGCGGAGAGTCGAGGTGGTTGTCAGGTGGGTGGCGAGTCGTGGAGTCGGTGCGCGCAGGTAAGTGGGGAGGGTGGTTTTAATGGTTTTTTGTATTGTTGGGGAAGGTGAGATGGTGGTTCGACATCAGTGGTGGCTGGTGACTAGAAGGTGATTTTCAGAGAAAGAAATTTGGTGGTTAGATTTTTAGTGGAAAGAAATTTGATAGAGAGGAGAGTAGAAGTGAAATATTAAGGTGAGAGGGAAACAACGCGCCATTATAATTCTTAATTTTTTTGCTAGGTCACCAATTTATCAAAGGCAACAGCTAATTTCAACAAATGCAACGGTTTTTAAAAGGTGTCGCATAAAGTTCAAAAAACCGTTGCATTAGGTTGGATAACGTGACGGTTACAATAACCATTACCATAAGCCGTTGCTTTAGAGCGACACCGTCGCATTAGGTCGTTGCATTAGAAGCCAACCGTTGCTACAAGTGTTGCATTATCTTAAACCGTTGCATCATTATGTTGCATTTGCTCTTTAATGTAGTAGTGGTGTAAACATCATACTCAACTAGTTTTGCTGATCAACAGTCAAAACAGGGCCAATGCTTACAACACCCTCATCAACTGGAGTCCTATGCACCATCAGTAATGGATATCACATTGGTGGGAATTTAGGCCGATACGTCTAGCACCCAACAAACCCTCATAATAACTCAAGAAAGCCTGAATAATGCCATTCGGATCAGTCATATAATTCCCTGCCCGATCTTTAAGTGCATACCCTTTGTTATGAAGCCTTCTCTTCTTAAGGGAAGCATGAAAATCTTTGGAGTTTACATCCCCTTCCTTGAACCAACTTGCTTTAGTTTTTTTTTCCCACAAAGGTGAATCTAGCTTTATGAGTAAGCCTATATACCTCTCTAGCATTTCCTTCCTCCTTTGTTAAATCACTATTAGTTGGATTTTAGGCTAGCTGCTGTTGATAATGATGCAAATGCATGATAGCACACTCATCATTTTGTTCAATATTAGAAAACATCTCCTTATTCAGCTGCTTCAACTCCTTTTTCAGTCTCTTCAACCTCTGCACAATCTTAAACTTAGGAGTGTCCACGACAGGTTGATGCCAACTACCTCTCACAGTGTCAATAAAAGATGGAGCTATGGTCCACATATTAAAAAAAAATCTAAAAGGCTTCCTCCCTCTTTGCAGCTTCTCAAACAAAGTAAGAACATGAGGAACAATGATCCATGAGCCCCTTTGGGAGAACATTAATAACAAGATACCTGTAAAATCATCATTAGAAACAAATCTATCGATTTTTAAACAAGCTCTTATGATCTGCATCCTGCTTATTAGTCCGAGTATAAAAATTCCCTTCATACTATGATTAGATAAACCACATCACAGTAAACAATTCCTAAAAGGAAGGACTTCATCTAAAGTAACAGTAGATCCCAACCTCTCATTCAAATTGAGAACAATATTAAAATCACCACCATCAAACCATGTTGTAGTAATACTCCTCTGTAGTTTACTTAGAGCTTCCCATAGATGCATCCAAGAGGCAGGAGCATTATAGCCATAAACCACAGTAAAAAAAGAAACTAGAACCAGTTGCCAAATGATTAATAAAACAATGAACCCACTGATCACCATAATTTAACAAGTTAACAACAGATATATTTGGTCTCTAGATAACCCAGATTCTACCAGAAACATCATCCTTATAATTTGTACAAAAACTCCACCCTTCACCTAAATTCGGTAAGACCTTCCCTACTTTCCTAGGTCTTAACCTTGTCTGTAGAAGTCCAAATAGTCCAATCTGATGATGATCAAGAAACCACCTGATATCTTTTTGTTTATTTGGACTATTTAGACCGCTAACATTCCAAAAACCTATGTTATCCGTTAGGAATCCTAAATGGATCCCCAACTTCATGTGTCTTACCAACCACTACCTTAATTCCAACATCCTCACTCTGAGGGATCTCAGCATAACAGCCTGTGATGGGATAAGTGCCACACCCTGCATCCCAGAAGCTGTAATAATAGAAACAACAGCTTGTGAAGCATCTACTAGTAAAACAACATCTTGTGCACTAGTAGCCCGTGGAACAACTTGTGATGAACTTTGTGAGACAGCAGGCCGGGAGATAGGGGCTTCAATAGTCTTAGGCACCCATTGCTTCCTAACCTGTGGTTGCTTTGAAGCACCATCCCTCTTAATACACTACTTAGACTTGTGCCCATACCTGTCATAAGAAACTAGTAGCCATTCATATGTAACAGCTTGATACACTGTATCCCCCATCTCATCCTGAAAATGAATCTCATGAACTAGCTCTTGGTTCATCTTCAGCTCCACCATTACTCTAGCATAATCTAAAATATCCTTATTCGTGGTAGCTCTATCAGTCTTCACAGGTATCCCAACTAGACTAGATATTTTCGTAAGAGCATTTTTGCTCCAAAATCTCAGATCCATATTTGGAAATTGAAAGGGACAGTTGTAAACCTATCAAAAATAAACCTACTAATCTAAATAATGCAGATAGGAAAGTAGGGATTGTGTCCTCAAGGAAGCAATGAATTTCTACTAATTCTAGAAAGTCATTCTGTTATAGAGGGCCTTTGAATTGGCTGCACATAATAAATTAATTACTGCTAAAACAAAAATTAAAAACGAGAATAAATCAATAACTAAGCCTAGGACATTGGTTTACCATAAATCAATCAATGAACTGAATAACAATTAATTAATAGATTAATGACTTTCGGAATTAAGGCTCACTAATTCCTCTTGAATCTAGACTCTTTCAAAACTCCTCTAATGGCTCTCGCTTACTTAGACTCGTTTTAACTATTACCCTGTGATCTAATTGTGGTAATCTTACCTCTTGGCATCAATTCCGACAATATCAAACAAACAATCAAACGTCGACAAAATCTAATTGAAGGTAATATAAACTGATATAGGAATTCAGAAATACCAAAAATCATATTAATTAGTCATCAAGCAAAACATTAAAACTAATTCAGGGATCCCCTAGCCCTAAAAGTGAAACTACTCACACATATTTAAAAACATGAAGAACAAATCAACAATAAAAACAAAAACTAACAACATAATTAGTAACTTATAAACTAATCAAAATAAACTAAACAAAACAAGAACATAAAACTAGGTCATGAAAAAAAAATCTAAATAAAACAAGTAATTAGAACTAAAACTAAAACTAATACTAAAAAGAATAACATAAACAAAAACATAAACTAATAACATGAATTAAAATAAAAACAAAAGAACAATTGAAAGAAAACCTGAATTATATTAATTGAATGATTGAGAGTGTTTACTAACTTAGAGAGAGAAGCTAAGCTTAGGCAATTAGAAAGTATGATAATCTAGGCATACAAGTGATAGGAGTAAAAAGATATATATACTAAATCCCAAAACAAGAGAAACCCGTGTGAAAAAGCACTCGGAGCGGCCTTCGACCCGGCGAACTGCCTGAAGAGGCTCGTTCTTCGTTTTTTCGCTCGTTTTCTTCTAATTCCTTCTTTAATGCTTCTTTAATACTTCCTAATCTTTAGCAAGACTTCTCAAATGACTTTAAACTCTCCAACAACTCTTCAAATGCTCTAAATACTTGGAATATAACGATAAATAATCAAATCCTGCAAAATACCGTAAAGAATACAAAAAGCACTCTAAATAGCAAAAGTTAGTACAAACAGCTCAAAAGAGCCACGTTAGAGCTAAAAATCACTTGGGATTAGGGGTAAAACATGCATAAACTATTAACTTATCAGAAATATTACCCAAACAGGGACTTGACAAATCTGAGCAGGTACTAAAGCCATACTAAGAAGCCAACGCCTCATTATAACAGGTTTATTATCAAATACAACAGGCCCAACATTCAAAGCACTATCTCTACCAGCAATGTCTTTGAATTTTACAATGAACACCCCATTACTCATTTTAGCAACCTTAAGCATGCCAAATCTACCCCACATATGTTTAGCAAAAGCATTTAGCATAGCTAGAAAATGGAGGTTTCCCACCCATAATAAAACAAACAATTGACGCATCCCAATAATCAATCTCATCCTTAATATCCTCATAAGAAATTTGAACAGTACCATTAGAAGAAGTAACATTACCTTCTAGATTAAGCCCCTCATCACGCAAATGCCCAAATAGGGATGATTTCCATGGCATATGAGTAGGTTCAAATACCTCTACAACCCCCAAACCTCTAGAACTTTGCTCAACACCTGTATTACTCCTCAATGGCACAATGCTTAATGGAACAGTACCAGACCTTTCCTTCAAACCCAGATTTGAACCCCTCTCAATGCCAGTCAGCTCTACAATGCTTCGGCGTACCTGATGAATTTGTGAAGTCCCATTCCCAGAACCAATAAGATCCTGAGGTGTCATCAATGGCGTGGAAATGGACACAGAAGTTGGTGTATGCACAACCTTCCCTCCCTTCTTCCTTCATGTTACCGTTAACCATTCCTGCACTTGAGAATTTCCAATCCATGTGTCATCATCAAGTTGCCTCATAGAAGTATCAACAGACCCACGAACTTCTGAATCATCAAACCATGTATGATTTGATACCTCTCCATCACTTGCTACATCCTCAACATCCTTCCTTCGTTGTTGTTTCTCACTCACATTCTTCTTCAAAACTTGCTGCACTTGCGGCTTCTTCTTTGCTTTCGAGCTAGATCTTTTAATTTTCTTTTCCCACCCTTTTCCATGGTGAAGACTACAAAAAACCAGAAAACCAAGCAAATTCTCAGTTCCCAGAAAATATTCTAGAGAGAGAAACATCATTACTCAATAATTAAATACCCATTAATTGAGAGAATTTTAGAGAGAGAAATATCATTTTAGAGAGAGAAACATCATTACTCAATAGTTGAATAACCATTCAAGCACAACAAAATAACCACACACATCAACATACGTATATGCTATGAGCATTGAGTAACCACAGAAAGAAAATTATGTAAATTCAATATACCTATCAAAATAGAATACAAACCATGAAGTCACGGTATCCATTATAAACCATTACTTCAAAGACATCAATGTAACCATAAACATCAACACATGTAACCATGTTTAGCGCTACTTAGTAATCATAGAATGAAAATCATGTAGATTTAAAGTAACATAGAAATAAAGGTAATCATTACAAACACAACTAATAACCATAGAAAATAAACGTAGTAACCATTAAAAGCCTAAACCAAAGACATAGAGTGAATAATGTAGATTAAAGGTAACCATACAATAAACAATGTAATCATTATAAAGAAGTAAGATAAACACAAGAAAAATAAAATAAATTCCATGAAATCAAAGTAGCCAATAGAAAGACATATACTAACAATAGAAAACAAACAAGGTAATCATTGAATAAAAATATCAAAGAAGGATCAATTTGATAGATATAGGGTTACAAAAAAAATGCTTTCTAAATCTTTAAAATTAGAAATAAACATTTTATTTATCATCAAAAGTACATAAATAATTTATTCTTGAAAAAAACCTAGGTTTCATGAAGTTAACTTGAACTATATCAATTCGGTGCTTTAACAATAATTAACACAAATTTAAAGAAAAATTGCAAATACAAGTAACAATCAAACAATACAAATATACAGAAAACAAAGCATTATTGCACAAATTTAAATAAAAAATTATGAAATCAAACTTTAACTCAAATCAACAAAACTATAAACCAAGAAATCAAAGTTAAACACAAAACCAATTCAAACTTCAACTAAACGAAAAACTGCGGAAAAAAATACTTAATATATAAACTTACTTTTAACAACTTTAGCCGATGAATGACATTTTTTGCCTCCTCGAACCAAATACTTCTTTCTTCCCTTGATTAAAGCCAAATTAAGAACAATTAAGCACTAAATTATGAAAATCATGCAAAGAATTTAATAAATGAAGAGTAATTTCACAATTGAAACAAATTTGGAGAAAATAGTGGGGAAAATGACAATTTAGAGAGAGAAATTAAAAATTTTGAAAATGGCAGTTAAGAACTTAACAGAAAGAAAGGGATAAGTTTAGACATTTATGCTATAGGAAACAAAAAGGAGGTGACAGCTTTGAAGAAAATTAAATTGAAAAGAAAAAGAGAAAAAGAAAAAAAAAGAGGGTGGATTGGATCCCATTGTTAACGACATTTGGGCCTGTTAACGTAATCGGTTTGCCGAACCATTATGTTATGATATGGCCTCTTACATAGACTAAGGCCTTGTTCTTTAGGACTTAAGTTTTTGGCATTTCTGTAAAGTTCAATTCTATTTCGTTCAATTCATTATAGTCCATTTCGATTCAGTTCAGTTCGTTTCAGCTCATCTCCATTATAATTACTATTTCATTTCAGTCCACTTCAGTTCACTTCAGCTAACTTCATTTCAGTTCAGTTCAACTCCATTTCAATCCAAAAGAACAGGGCCCAATTGAATATATATTAGGGGTGTTCATTCGGATCAATCCGATCCGACAAGTCGGATAATTGGCTTTTTCGGATCGACCAAAATGTGACCCATATCCGATCTGAATGAAACCGGATATCCGATTCCAAATATCCGAAACTTGTCATATCGGATAATCGGATATCCGACTATCCGAAAAGTTATTACTTAATAAAAAATTTAGCCTAAAAAAACACAAAACTCTCAAATTTAACGAAATAATCCGATTTGATCCGAGCGATCCAATCCGAAATACGCGCGGTACGACCCGTGATCCGATCCGAAAAGCCTACTTTTTCCACATTTTCGGATTTTTCGGATATTCGAAAATCCAATAAACGCGATCTGTATCCGATCTGGAATATCCGAAATTAATAATCAAAATATTTTCCGACCGTATCGGATCGCTCGGATTGGATTATATTGAACAACCCTAATATATATATATATAGGAAGTGGTTCAAATGAGAACCCTCCTTACATGAGAACCGTGAGAACTACGTCAAAACTCCTTTATTCATTTATATATATATATATATATATATATATATAGAGAGAGAGAGAGAGAGAGAGAGAGAGAGAGAAAGAGAGAGAGAGAGAGAGGATCATGTGAAAACTTATTTCACCGTGAAAACCACAAAAAAAGGGTACACTAGAGGTATAAAGAGTACCCATACTTCATTGATGACATTTTCATAAATAATAAAAAGATTGTTGTAAATGTACCATATCACTTTAATGTTAATATGTACCGCTTTAAATCTTATATGACCCCTTTTTTGTGGTTTTCACGATTTTTAACAAACTTAAGGTTTTTAAATCTTTATATAATATATATATATCATTATAAATAGTCATACATTGTAATTAAGCAAATTGTGACAGTGAGGTGAAGAAATAAGAATGACTTAGGCCTTGTTCTTTTGGACTTAAATTTTTGGCATTTCAGTTCAGTTCCCCTCTATTCAGTTTAATTTAGTTCAATTCAGCTCTATTCAGTTAAGTTCAATTCACTTCAGAGTTCGGTCCACTTCAGTTCAGTTCAGTTCAAATCAGCTTCTTTATAATTACTTCAGTTTAGTTCAGTTCAGCTCACTTCAGTTCAATTCAGTTCAGTTCAGCTCATTTCAGTTCAGTTCAGTTCAACTCCTTTCAATTCAGTTCAGTTCAACTCCGTTTCAATCCAAAAGAACAGGGCCTTAAACACACGTCAATTTTAAAATATTTTTATTTAAAAAAATTGAAAAATCTCCTATTCCCTTATAGAATTGGTATCTCACTAGGAGCATACTTAGGCACATATCCTCTTTGGTTTGTAAATTTGTAATCGTGGAACCTTTCGGGATCTCATTAAAATCTATCATCCTCTTTCAATACATAAGAAGCACGACATCCATCCATTTGTTTAGCTTTGCTATCCGTTATTAACATGAACTTATTGTAGCAAAACAGGCCATGATTATGAAGTTATATACGAATTATATGATGTTTATTATTCAACAAGTCCCTGTCTTGGAGACTTGGACGTTACAAATTTGTGCAGATTGCCCAACTTTGCATGAAACGTCTATGTATACTCAGAAAGTCATTAGTCAATCTTGAGGGTAGTTTAGCTTTCGATTTTAAACTTTTGTGTAATTAATTATGTTCAATTGTGTGAAAGTTGATTGATTTTACTAATAGCTCATATTAGATTAATTTTTGTGTTATTCTGTTCAACTAGAGAGGTAATAATTATTACTATTATATAGCTGGATTGAACTATAAACTAAAGGCCTGTTTACTTCATCTTAAAATCAGTTCAGTTAAGTTCCGTTCTGTTAATCTCTTCTTTTATTTTGCTACTCATTACTCCTTTATAAAAAAAGTTTCAGTTCAGTTCAGCTCCAATCATTTCAGTTCAATTAAGCTATTTTCAGTTAGAGTAAACAAGCCCTAAACAGGGATAAATTGAATAGTGCTAAACTGAACTAATATGAAATATAAAAAATTATAATCTAGAACTACATGACTTTGACAATAATTGGATTAATGAATCAAATTCGTACAATTGAATAAAACCTGAAAGGTTTTAACAATCCTTGATGTATTAGATAAGTAAGTTTTGATAATAATAATAATAATAATAATAATAATAATAATAATAATAATAATAATAATAATAAAAATAATAATAATAATAATAATAATAAGGGTCTATTTACTTCAGCTTAAAAAAATCAGTTGAGTTCACTTTAGTTCAGCTCAGTTCACTTCAATTCAGTCCAGTTCAGCTCCAATCAATTCAGTTAAGCTCTTCTTTTTTTTGCTACTTATTATTTATTGGAGCCATGACGAGTTAAGGATAGAGTTTAGCTTAGATATATTTGTTAAGATTAAGCTTTGGTGGAAGATATTGGGAATATTGTTATTAGGCAATATCTTGGTGAAAGATATTAGGCAATATTGATTATTAGGAAGATCTTTTCGGTTGTTCTACTATAAAAAGGGTTATACTCTTTCTTTGTAACTCAGAGATTCGATTAATAAAAATCTGTTCTTCATTAGTTTCTCTCTGCTTCTTCATGGTATCACAGCCAAAGGTTTAGGATCCAAATTTTTTTTGTTTCCACGCTTCTTATTCTTTCACCATGTCTAATGGCAATGGTAGTGGTGGGAAAAAGGCACAACTCATTCACGATGCCTCGTCTATCTATTATTTACATCTCTCCGAAGGTCCCACGAATTCCCTCACCAAATATCTTCTCACCGGTGATAACCGCGACGTATGGGTCAAAGCAACTCGGAATGCAGCGCACTTGATGGCCGTAAAAAATACGGATTTATCAATGGGGATTTTCCTCCACCTACTGATGTCAAGAGTGCTGAATATAATGCTTGGCAGTCCAATCAATCCACTATTTGCTCATGGATATTTAACTCAGTAGAAGCTTCAGTCCAACCAAGCATTGTATCTCACACCAATGCAGCGGCTTTATGGAAAGATCTTGCCGAACGATACTCGGTTTCTAATGGACCTTGTATAAACCAATTAAAATCGCAATACCACTTGCTACGTCAAAAAGGTCTCACCATTATCGCTTATTATTCAAAGTTAAAAGCTTTATGCGATGAACTTTACGGCACCGTCGATGTTACTTGTGGTTGTGTTTGTAATGCCACTTCTAAACTTCGCGATAAAGCCGCGCAAGACCAAGTCCACGACTTTGTCATGGGTCTTGATGATGACTTATACAGTAGTTTACGCACCCAAATCCTCACCATGGACCCCTTTCCTACGTTACCCAAAGTTTTTTCTTTGGTCACGCAAGAGGAACGTCATCATTCAATTGTTCGTCAACGTGATGATAAAACAGAGGTTATGAGTTTTGCTGTTCAAACTACCTCTTCTCCTACTGTCTCCACTTCTCAACCAAGTCTTCCGACTTGTACATATTGTGGTAAAACCGGGCATGACTATGAATGCTGCTATCAGCGTATCGGATATCCGCCTCGCGCTCCTCGTGGTCGTGGCAATCGAGCTTGTCGTGGGAGAGGAGGTGTCGCGTCATCAAACCGCATTTCCCAACCCGCTGCTACAGCGCATGCAACCCAGCTACCCCACAATAGTGACCCATCGCAGGCTACTTCTTTTCCTAATAGTACGCCTACTTCTATCCCAGGCTTGACTTCGGATCAATTTAATCGTCTTATCACTCTTTTGGATAAGGAACCGTCATCTCCTACTCTAATCAGTAAGACCGCCGACCCACCGTGGTTACTTGATAGTGGTGCGTCACATCACATGACCGGATGTTTGGACTATTTAACAAATGTAGTCGGTTTACCTCCATCACCCGTCACTTTACCCGATGGTGTCCAAACAACGGCCACCCAACAAGGAGATGTACATTTGGCCTCAGGATTGGTTCTCTGGAACGTGCTTTACGTTCCTAATGTTAAATGCAATTTAATCTCTATTGGTCGACTTATTTGTGATACACCTTCTTTTGTAACATTTATAGATCGTTTGTGTATTATTCGAGACAGTAATTCGAGGACTCCGATTGGACTGGGTGAACTCAAGAATAGGGTGTATTGCTTTCGACCGGTGCCGCAGCAAATCCTCACCAATACAAGCCAAGCAGATACTACTATGTTGCTCCATCAACGGCTTGGACATCCCTCCAGTCAACACTTAGCTTATATTTCTAAGGCTTATAATAAAAGTGTCATAAAGAAGTTATTAGCTTCATGTGATGTATGCTTTAAAGCTAAACAAACTCGCAATGTTTTTCCTATTAGCAATAATAAAGCTACGGCATTTTTTGATCTTATACATTGTGATTTATGGGGTGCTTATTCTCAACCTTCGACAACAGGGGCTTACTATTTTCTTACTATTGTTGATGATTATTCACAAGGTGTGTGCGCATANGGGTCTATTTACTTCAGCTTAAAAAAATCAGTTGAGTTCACTTTAGTTCAGCTCAGTTCACTTCAATTCAGTCCAGTTCAGCTCCAATCAATTCAGTTAAGCTCTTCTTTTTTTTGCTACTTATTATTTATTGGAGCCATGACGAGTTAAGGATAGAGTTTAGCTTAGATATATTTGTTAAGATTAAGCTTTGGTGGAAGATATTGGGAATATTGTTATTAGGCAATATCTTGGTGAAAGATATTAGGCAATATTGATTATTAGAAAGATCTTTTCGGTTGTTCTACTATAAAAAGGGTTATACTCTTTCTTTGTAACTCAGAGATTCGATTAATAAAAATCTGTTCTTCATTAGTTTCTCTCTGCTTCTTCATGGTATCACAGCCAAAGGTTTAGGATCCAAATTTTTTTTGTTTCCACGCTTCTTATTCTTTCACCATGTCTAATGGCAATGGTAGTGGTGGGAAAAAGGCACAACTCATTCACGATGCCTCGTCTATCTATTATTTACATCTCTCCGAAGGTCCCACGAATTCCCTCACCAAATATCTTCTCACCGGTGATAACCGCGACGTATGGGTCAAAGCAACTCGGAATGCAGCGCACTTGATGGCCGTAAAAAATACGGATTTATCAATGGGGATTTTCCTCCACCTACTGATGTCAAGAGTGCTGAATATAATGCTTGGCAGTCCAATCAATCCACTATTTGCTCATGGATATTTAACTCAGTAGAAGCTTCAGTCCAACCAAGCATTGTATCTCACACCAATGCAGCGGCTTTATGGAAAGATCTTGCCGAACGATACTCGGTTTCTAATGGACCTTGTATAAACCAATTAAAATCGCAATACCACTTGCTACGTCAAAAAGGTCTCACCATTATCGCTTATTATTCAAAGTTAAAAGCTTTATGCGATGAACTTTACGGCACCGTCGATGTTACTTGTGGTTGTGTTTGTAATGCCACTTCTAAACTTCGCGATAAAGCCGCGCAAGACCAAGTCCACGACTTTGTCATGGGTCTTGATGATGACTTATACAGTAGTTTACGCACCCAAATCCTCACCATGGACCCCTTTCCTACGTTACCCAAAGTTTTTTCTTTGGTCACGCAAGAGGAACGTCATCATTCAATTGTTCGTCAACGTGATGATAAAACAGAGGTTATGAGTTTTGCTGTTCAAACTACCTCTTCTCCTACTGTCTCCACTTCTCAACCAAGTCTTCCGACTTGTACATATTGTGGTAAAACCGGGCATGACTATGAATGCTGCTATCAGCGTATCGGATATCCGCCTCGCGCTCCTCGTGGTCGTGGCAATCGAGCTTGTCGTGGGAGAGGAGGTGTCGCGTCATCAAACCGCATTTCCCAACCCGCTGCTACAGCGCATGCAACCCAGCTACCCCACAATAGTGACCCATCGCAGGCTACTTCTTTTCCTAATAGTACGCCTACTTCTATCCCAGGCTTGACTTCGGATCAATTTAATCGTCTTATCACTCTTTTGGATAAGGAACCGTCATCTCCTACTCTAATCAGTAAGACCGCCGACCCACCGTGGTTACTTGATAGTGGTGCGTCACATCACATGACCGGATGTTTGGACTATTTAACAAATGTAGTCGGTTTACCTCCATCACCCGTCACTTTACCCGATGGTGTCCAAACAACGGCCACCCAACAAGGAGATGTACATTTGGCCTCAGGATTGGTTCTCTGGAACGTGCTTTACGTTCCTAATGTTAAATGCAATTTAATCTCTATTGGTCGACTTATTTGTGATACACCTTCTTTTGTAACATTTATAGATCGTTTGTGTATTATTCGAGACAGTAATTCGAGGACTCCGATTGGACTGGGTGAACTCAAGAATAGGGTGTATTGCTTTCGACCGGTGCCGCAGCAAATCCTCACCAATACAAGCCAAGCAGATACTACTATGTTGCTCCATCAACGGCTTGGACATCCCTCCAGTCAACACTTAGCTTATATTTCTAAGGCTTATAATAAAAGTGTCATAAAGAAGTTATTAGCTTCATGTGATGTATGCTTTAAAGCTAAACAAACTCGCAATGTTTTTCCTATTAGCAATAATAAAGCTACGGCATTTTTTGATCTTATACATTGTGATTTATGGGGTGCTTATTCTCAACCTTCGACAACAGGGGCTTACTATTTTCTTACTATTGTTGATGATTATTCACAAGGTGTGTGCGCATACTTAATTAAAGATAAAGGTGAAGTACCCAAGTGCTTGCGAAATTTTTGTTCCATGGTTTCCAAGCAATTTGGTAAGGAGGTCAAAGTCGTACGTACCGATAACGGTACTGAATTTATCAATACTCCTTTGAAGGAGCTTTATCACAACCATGGTAATTTAATACAGACTTCATGCGTTAAAACCCCTCAACAAAATGGCCATGCCGAGCGGACACATCGACATATACTCGAGGTGGCTCGAGCATTGCGTTTTCAAGCCTCATTTCCCTTGCAATATTGGAGATAATGTGTTCAAATTGCAATTCCTCTTATCAATTGGACGCCGACTACACCCCTTAATGGCAGGTCACCGAATGAGTTGCTCTTTAAGCACCCACCTAACCTTGATATCTTGCGTATTTTTGGGTGTTTGTGCTATGTTTATACTAAGAGTTCGGATAAGTTTGCTCCACGAAGTCGATGGTGTGTATTTATGGGATATCATGAAGGGAAGAAAGGTTGGCGAGTCTTAGACCTCGAGACACATGGCATGTTTGTCTCGCGTGATGTTCGGTTTGTTAAAGATCAATTTTCCTATGCAACTCTGTCCTCCAAACCTACTCCATCCACCAACACCTATGTCCCCACACGGTTTGAGGAGCTTACTTTCGGTACTATAAGGTGTGCAAACTACAAAAGTCACTCTACGGTCTCCGACAATCTCCCCGGAATTGGTTTGCCAAGCTCACAACGGCTCTTCGCAATTATGGCTTTCATCAATCTCACGCAGATCATACACTATTTACGTATCGCAAAGGGGATGATATTCTCACATTATTAGTCTACGTTGATGATATCTTGGTTGCTAGCAATAATTCTACTATGTGCTCCACGTTCAAACAATATTTGGATTGGTATTTTCAATTAAAGGATTTGGGGCCTCTAAAATATTTTTTCTCGGTATCGAGTGTGCTCGTTCTCCTTCGGGTATTTTCTTAAACCAGCGTAAATATGCCCTCGATATTCTCCACGAGGCTGGTCTTCTCGCAACTAAACCGATTGACACCCCCCTTCCACAAAATCATGGTTAAGCATTGGATAAAGGCCCTCTCTTTTCCGACTCATCTTTGTATCGACGCCTCGTTGGTCGTCTTATCTACTTGACGCTTACTCGTCCAGACTTGTCGTATGCCGTTCACATTTTATCTCAGTTTATGCAAGCACCACACAAAGCACACTATGATGCGACAATATATGTCCTTCGCTATATCAAAGGTCATCCAGGCCAAGGTATTTTCTTACGTTCTGATAGTGATTTGCAGTTATCAGTGTATTGCGACTCCGATTGGGCCAGCTGCCCTCTTACTTGGCGATCACTTACGGGTTACTTTGTTCTCCTTGGACAGTGCCCCATTTTGTGGAAGACTAAGAAGCAAACCACAGTGTCCCGTTCGTCTGCTGAAGCCGAGTATCGGGCTATGGCTCATGCGTGTGCTGAAATTAAATGGTTGCGTTATTTCCTAGCTTCGTTGGGTGTCTCACATCGGCAGTTTACTCTTTTAGCTTGTGATAATCAGGCTGCTCTTCATATTGCGGCCAATCCCGTGTTTCATAAACGTTCTAAACATATCGAGATAGACTGTCACTTTGTCCGTGAGCTCTTGTCTCGTGGTGTTATTGTTACTACGCATGTACACACTAAGGAGCAACTAGCTGACATATTTACTAAGGCTCTCAGTGCATCGCAGTTTGTGAGTTTAATGTCCAAGTTGGGCGTGCGAGACCCACACGCTCCCACTTGAGGGGGAGTATTGGAGTCATGATATGTTAAGAATAGAGTTTAGCTTAGATATATTTGTTAAGATTATTAAGCTTTGGTGGAAGATATTTGGAATATTGTTATTAGGCAATATCTTGGTGAAAGATATTAGGCAATATTGATTATTAGGAAGATCTTTTCGGTTATTCTACTATAAATTAAAAAGGGTCATACTCTTTTTTTGTATCTCAGAGATTCGATTAATAAAAATCTGTTCTTCATTAGTTTCTCTCTGTTTCTTCAGGATAGAGTTTAGCTTAGATATATTTGTTAAGATTAAGCTTTGGTGGAAGATATTGGCAATATTGTTATTAGGCAATATCTTGGTGAAAGATATTAGGCAATATTGATTATTAGGAAGATCTTTTCGATTGTTCTACTATAAAAATGGTCATACTCTTTCTTTGTAACTCGGAGATTCGATTATTAAAAAACTGTTCTTCATTAGTTTCTCTCTGTTTCTTCATTATTTTTACTAATTAATGTGTTCCTAATATTATTTGTTCATATAATTATTGTTGTTGTTGTTGTTGTTGTTGTTGTTGTTGTTGTTGTTGTTGTTGTTGTTGTTGTTGTTGTTGTTGTTGTTGTTGTTGTTATTATTATTATTATTATTATTATTATTATTATTATTATTATTATTATTGTTTATAAAAATATTAATCAAAATTGACAAAAAAAAAACCCACCTTTGGGTGATCAGTCAGGAAAAATCCCACCTACAGTTTATTCTTCAAAATACCCACCTAATACCCATGTTTGCCCCAAAAGTACAATTTTACCTACATTACCTGCTAATGAAGGATTGTGCCAGTTTTTAACCGTTGGGGTGCATTAATTGACTCAAGCCCTAACTACTGTTTAAATCTCTCTTCAACTCAACCCTTTTGCTACTCCTCTCTGTTCATCTTCCGTAATTCCATTTTGTTTTACAATTTTTTTTCATTCTTTCCTCTTCTCTGCTTCCTTTTTTTTCCTTCAATGGCTTCCAGTTCAGTCAACTCTAGTACTAGGTCAAGGTCTATTAGCACCTCTACCCCTCCCCCTGTTATGTGCTATCATAGGAGAAGTAGCACCTCTGAGAACAGTAAGAGTTGCGGGCCCCACTACTAGAAAACAGTTCTATGGTTGCAAGCACTACTTCTCGGTTAGATTTCGTTTCATTTCTTGTTGCTAATTAGCACTTTTGTTGGTAATTGCTGTTTTTGTGTTTTGGTTATGGGAGTTTGATTTCGGTTGCTTTTTTGTGTTTTTTTTTGTGGTTTTCAGAGCCACTTTTGTGGATTCTTCAAATGGTCTGATGAGGCAGATGAAGTTGCTGATTTGCAATTTGAGCTGTTTGAGAGGGATGTTAAGATTGCTGAATTAGAGATGGTGAATGATGGACTTGAAGTTGACAACAACAGGCTAAACGAACAAAGAGCAAAATTGGAAGATGAAGTTGCTGAATTGGCTATCCAAACAACTGAGCAATTGGCTGCTATCACTGCTGTGAAGGCTGACAAGAAAATATGCATTGCTTTAGCTCTGTCTTAGGCTTTCTTCTTCTTAATCTTTGTTGTGGTTTTACTGTTTAGGGGTTAGGATGGTTAGGAGATTTTGTTAGCTTTGTGGAGATTAATGTGTAGGTTGGTTGTTGGTCATCAGTTATGTATTAGTTTTTTATGCTCATACATCATGCCATTTTGTTGTTAGAAGCATATTTGTATGTGTCATGGAAGGTTGTAAGATCAATTTGAATGAAATGAAATGACAAGTATTTTGGTGTCTTATTTTGTTGCTAATGTCATTATAAATCAGCATTAAGAATATAAGTATTCACAACAAAGGTGCACATGAAAAGTGACACGTAGTCAAGCTTAACAACCAAATTAGATATCAAAAGTGAGACATAATCAAGCTTAATACAGTAGAATCCAAATAAGTAGAATCCAAAAACTAACACTACAATCCAAAAACTAACAATAGAATCCAAACAACCAAAAGTTCAATGAAAGTGAAGCTTTTCGTCAATTTTGCTAACAAATAATAGTACAATCCAAAGACTAACAGCTAACAGTAGCTCTATGATTGTGGGGTGTTGCTTAACCCTTGACTCATGTTAAACTAGGTGACATCAATGTTGGGCCAGATGTAGCAGAAGTTTGACCCCTTCCCAAGCCTCTCCTAGCCACTCCCCTACCGGCTCCCGTTGCAGCTCCACTAGCACCTCCCCTAGAAGCCCCCTTCCACCTCCTCTTGAGTTTTCCCTTTCTTTTCCAATGTCAGGGTGTAACACTCTCCCACCTTTACCAAGTCTTAATGGTTCCACAGTGTTGGAATAATGTTGTTCAGACCGTGTCACTTCTTCATCTAAGGGCTCAGTTGGTGTAGTTGTTAACTTCTTAGGCCCGCCTCTTGGTTTTTTAGGTTGAGGTTGTACTACTTCTGCTTCCCCTCTTTTAGGGAAGCTCCTTTTGTTGTGTCCTTTCACCTTGCATATTGTACATGTCATTTCCATTCCATGCTTGGTTAGTTTCAGGTTTTTTGGGGTTTTCATGTGGACCTTTTATTCTTTGCTTCCTTGGTCTGCCTGGTCCTATCTTTATTAGAGTTGGATCAATAGGAAGGCTTACTCTATGCCAATGCCTTTCACACACAATTGGTGGAATGGAGAATGTATAGGCTTGTAGATACCTTTCCTTGGTGTAACAATCATCAACAAACTCTTCAGCCGTCGCATGTGTGAAAAAAATACANAATGTGTGAAAAAAATACAAGCTATGGCATGGCAACATGGGATTCCAAGCATATCCCATTTCCTACAAGTGCATTTCTTTGCTACTAGGTCAATTGTAAGTTGTTCCATGTTGTGATTTACTTGAAACTTAGATGCACTTGACGGCAGAACAATGCAGTCGGTAGCTTGTTTTTTGTCTTTCTCCAGCTTCCCTTGCACTCTTGGACACAAATTTGATTGACTTTTATTAATCTCAGCTCTTTTCATCACTAACCTCTGCATTACAGCACCTCTGATGTCTTCCAACATATCAATCAAGTGTTTGCTTCTAGCTTTGATTATGTAACCATTCCAAGTTTCTACCATGTTACTTGTAATGACATCAACATTGGAAGTGGTTGACATATAAGGTCTACAAAACAGCTAAGGTTCATAGTTGTTGAATGCTAGTGCAGCTTCTTCATCAAGATTTTTCATAACTTCAAGATTGTTTTCAATATCAGCTATGTTGTATAACTTTGCAACACTCCAAAAAGCCATCTTCATCTCATCACCCTTATAAGCCTTGTGCATTTGCTGAAAATGTGTCTAGCACAATGCATGTGTTGAGCAAGTGGAAGAACAGATTTCACAGCATTTAAGAACCCTACAAACAAAACAGACGGGGTGTTAAACAATGAAACTTAGCATATTAAAAGACAAAAACAAATACAAACAGCAGTAGCGCGCTACAACTTACTGGTTGCTCATCTGATACAATTATCAATCCATCCATTTTGTCCAAACTCAAGCTAAGTTTCACTTCATTTAAGAACCTCTCCCAAGACAAGTTATTCTCACCCTCAACAACTACCCATGCTATTGGTACATCTGATCATTTCCATCTCTACCTACAGCACTCAACAATTTCCCACCCAAAAAAAGTCTTCAAAAAACAACCATCCACACAGATTATGGGTCTGCACCCAGCAACCCACCCCCTTTTTACCCTTCAAAACATATGTACAACCTATAGAACATAGGGTTTTTGTGACCCTTCTTACAAATAGTAACCAATTTCACATCTGAGTTAGGGCTTGCCACTTTAAGAGCCTCAATGCACCTACCACTACAACAAATTGCATCTAGTGCCACGTTAAGAATCGTGGCACAAGTTAAAATTTTCCGTGGCTATATAATTTAGCCACGAGAATTCCTAAAATTATTCCCGTGGCACAAGTGGTCGTGGCTAGGATTTTGCCACTGGAAAAGTAAGGGTGTGGCATAAGTTGATTTTTATGCCACATTTCTTCCCGTGGCTAAAAAAAATAGCACGCCACGAGTGCTCCCATGGCTAACAAATGCCTTGCCACAAATATTGTTGTGGCTAATTAATTATTTTTGCTACAAATATTATCGTGGCTAAAATTAAATTTTGCTGCAAAAATTCTCGTGGCTAACAAGCCACTTACCACAATTATTAGTGGCTAATTAATTTCTTTTCCTACAAATATTACCGTGGCTAAAAATTATATTGTTCCACAATAACTCACATGGCTAAAATATATATGTTAGCTACGAGTGGGGGAAAAAAAAAAATATATATATATATATATATATATATACTAGCCGCGGTGCCCCAGACGGTGTACATAATGAATGTTTACAATTAGAAAAAATCAGATGTACAAGACTACATTGTATAGTAATAATAAGAAACCCTTAAGATTGAGTGAAAAAAAAAAAAAAAAACTAGGCATTTCTTATTATTAGACAAGCACTAAGCCACTAATGTTTACAGAATTGGACATCTAGGTGGAGCTTGGTAACTCCCTGAGGAACCTCACAAAAAGGTTTTGATGATTGATGGATAAAAGTTATGAAGACCAAATGCAACATATCATGACATACTTTGATCTAAAATGCCAGCGTTGCATATGACGATTCCCTCGATTTTTGCGGACTTCAACCTAAAACAATGGCAAAATGAATAGTTTAGCTCAAGAAAAAGATGCTATGAAAAAATTGATAAGAAAATACAGCAGCAAGGTGAGCAAAAGAAGACAACTAACATTAAACCAAGCAGTTAAACTGCCACAATAAGAAGTTAAACATTAAACTCACTAACATACTATCAACACTTATTTCAAAAATCAATCAAACTTGAACACTGGCAATTTATTTATACATTTTAATTGAAGTGCAGTAATCAATTATTACCCATATAGTATATTTATTAATTCCATTCTAAAAATGAATTATGAACAAAGAGTTGGTTAAAGCACAAACACTTTTATTTGATAGTATTATTCTACTCCCGTCCACATAAACACTGGTTGTGCAAAGCTCATACACTACGGAAAAACAATGAACGGAACCTAGATAATGAAGTTGCACTGCAATATAAATCTTCATCCATTATTCTATACAACTAGCAATGAGAGAAGAATATTGCTTCCTTCTAAGAAGATAATATGAAAGTGGTTAGTTATCCGATTAACTTAGCTATTATCAATGCATGATAAGTTAATTAGCAATCTAGGAAAGTTTTGTCATTTAGAAGTTGAGATCTATTAAAGAGTAACAATCATAATCAAGACCTTTCTTTATTATTATCTCCTAAAAACTAAGTTGATCATCAGCATCTAATGCACTAGCTCTTAAAATTCCTTGAGCTGCCCCACTCATTTACATTAGGTATATAGCTGAATGTTGCAACCTTTGTTGTTTCATTGCTTATAAGCCAATGTCATATAAAGTATCAACCACAAGCAAACAAAAGTCGACTATGTGAGGCATCAGTCTGTCTAACTGTTAAACACATGTAAACTATCTCTAATCCCTTTTTTTCATTTAAGAATTGAAATCTGTTATGCTCCCATATTATGAAAGGAAAATAGGATCCAAGCTAGTTAAGCAGTATAAGAACTAGGAAAAATAAGACAGAATTAAGTACAAATATAATGGAAGGTAACACTATTCAAACTTTTCTTTCTTCAGGTTCGGAGAAGGTTGACTGTTTTTCATTCTGCAAAAGGCATATGTTGTATAGGAAAAAGGATCAAATTTAGAAATAAGAAAGTGAGGAGAAGCAGAAAGATAAACTCAGTGTAGACATGACTATGAGAACAACCATGCAAACAATACTTAAAATCCTGTTAGAACAATGGCATAAGGGGGAAGGAAAAGAATATTATCAAATGATGCAGTGAAACATAATTAATTAGTTGTAAAATATGTTTATTATGACATTTCAAAAGATAAATGTATACCAAACATTGGTGGCAGAAGAGATTGTTCGGACTCTAAAGAATTTAAAACAACACTAACAATCTAAAATGGCAGAGTCAGGAAGAAAAGGCGCCATACGAAAATCCCTCTAAAGTAATGGGATTAATGTGTAGGTTGGTTGTTGGTCATCAGTTATGTATTAGTTTTTTATACTCATACATCATGCCATTTTGTTGTTAGAAGCATATTTATATGTGTCATGGAAGGTTGTAAGATCAATTTGAATGAAATGACAAGTATTTTGGTGTCTTATATTGTTGCTAATGTCATTATAAATCAGCATTAAGAACATAAGTATTCACAACAAAGGTGCACATGAAAAGTGACACATAGTCAAGCTTAACAACAAAATTAGATATCAAAAGTGAGACATAATCAAGCTTAATACAGTAGAATACAAATAAGTAGAATCCAAAAACTAACACTACAATCCAAAAACTAACACTACAATCCAAAAACTAACAATAGAATCCAAACAACCAAAAGTTCAATGAAAGTGAAGCTTTTCGTCAATTTTGCTAACAAATAATAGTACAATCCAAAGACTAACAGCTAACAGTAGCTCTATGATTGTGGGGTGTTGCTTAACCCTTGACTCATGTTAAACTAGGTGACATCAATGTTGGGCCAGATGTAGCAGAAGTTTGACCCCTTCCCAAGCCTCTCCTAGCCGCTCCCCTACCGGCTCCCGTTGCAGCTCCACTAGCACCTCCCCTAGAAGCCCCCCTTCCACCTCCTCTTGAGTTTTCCCTTTCTTTTCCAATGTCAGGGTGTAACACTCTCCCACCTTTACCAAGTCTTAATGGTTCCACAGTGTTGGAATAATGTTGTTCAGACCGTGTCACTTCTTCGTCTAAGGGCTCAGTTGCAGTAGTTGTTAACTTCTTAGGCCCGCCTCTTGGTTTTTTAGGTTGAGGTTGTACTACTTCTGCTTCCCCTCTTTTAGGGAAGCTCCTTTTGTTGTGTCCTTTCACCTTGCATATTGTACATGTCATTTCCATTCCATGCTTGGTTAGTTTGCAGGTTTTTTGGGGTTTTCATGTGGATCTTTTATTCTTTGCTTCCTTGGTTTGCCTGGTCCTATCTTGATTAGAGTTGGATCAATAGGAAGGCTTACTCTATGCCAATGCCTTTCACACACAATTGGTGGAATGGAGAATGTATAGGCTTGTAGATACCTTTCCTTGGTGTAACAATCATCAACAAACTCTTCAGCCGTCGAATGTGTGAAAAAAATACAAGTTATGGCATGGCAACATGGGATTCCAAGCATATCCCATTTCCTACAAGTGAATTTCTTTGCTACTAGGTCAATTGTAAGTTGTTCCATGTTGTGATTTACTTGAAACTCAGATGCACTTGACGGCAGAACAATGCAGTCGGTAGCTTGTTTTTTGTCTTTCTCCAGCTTCCCTTGCACTCTTGGACACAAATTTGATTGACTTTTATTAATCTCAGCTCTTTTCATCACTAACCTCTGCATTACAGCACCTCTGATGTCTTCCAACATATCAATCAAGTGTTTGCTTCTAGCTTTGATTATGTAACCATTCCAAGTTTCTACCATGTTAGTTGTAATGACATCAACATTGGAAGTGGTTGACATATAAGCTCTACAAAACAGCTAAGGTTCATAGTTGTTGAATGCTAGTGCAGCTTCTTCATCAAGATTTTTCATAACTTCAAGATTGTCTTCAAAATCAGCTATGTTGTATGACTTTGCAACACTCCAAAAAGCCATCTTCATCTCATCACCCTTATAAGCCTTGTGCATTTGCTGAATATGTGTCTAGCACAATGCATGTGCTGAGCAAGTGGAAGAACAGATTTCACAGCATTTAAGAACCCTACAAACAAAACAGATGGGGTGTTAAACAATGAAACTTAGCATATTAAAAGACAAAAACAAATACAAACAGCAGTAGCGCGCTACAACTTACTGGTTGCTCATCTGATACAATTATCAATCCATCCATTTTGTCCAAACTCAAGTTAAGTTTCATTTCATTTAAGAACCACTCCCAAGACAAGTTATTCTCACCCTCAACAACTACCCATGCTATTGGTACATCTGATCATTTCCATCTCTACCTACAGCACTCAACAATTTCCCACCCAAAAAAGTCTTCAAAAAACAACCATCCACACAGATTATGGGTCTGCACCCAGCAACCCACCCCCTTTTTACCCTTCAAAACATATGTACAACCTATAGAACATAGGGTTTTTGTGACCCTTCTTACAAACAGTAACCAATTTCACCTCTGAGTTAGGGCTTGCCACTTTAAGAGCCTCAATGCACCTACCACTACAACAAATTGCATCTAGTGCCACGTTAAGAATCGTGGCACAAGTTAAAATTTTCCGTGGCTATATAATTTAGCCACGAGAATTCCTAAAATTATTCCCGTGGCACAAGTGGTCGTGGCTAGGATTTTGCCACTAGAAAAGTAAGGGTGTGGCATAAGTTGATTTTTATGCCACATTTCTTCCCGTGGCTAAAAAAAATAGCACGCCACGAGTGCTCCCATGGCTAACAAATGCCTTGCCACAAATATTGTTGTGGCTAATTAATTATTTTTGCTACAAATATTATCGTGGCTAAAATTAAATTTTGCTGCAAAAATTCTCGTGGCTAACAAGCCACTTACCACAATTATTAGTGGCTAATTAATTTCTTTTCCTACAAATATTACCGTGGCTAAAAATTATATTGTTCCACAATAACTCACATGGCTAAAATATATATGTTAGCTACGAGTGGGGGAAAAAAAAAAATATATATATATATATATATATATATACTAGCCGCGGTGCCCCAGACGGTGTACATAATGAATGTTTACAATTAGAAAAAATCAGATGTACAAGACTACATTGTATAGTAATAATAAGAAACCCTTAAGATTGAGTGAAAAAAAAAAAAAAAAAACTAGGCATTTCTTATTATTAGACAAGCACTAAGCCACTAATGTTTACAGAATTGGACATCTAGGTGGAGCTTGGTAACTCCCTGAGGAACCTCACAAAAAGGTTTTGATGATTGATGGATAAAAGTTATGAAGACCAAATGCAACATATCATGACATACTTTGATCTAAAATGCCAGCGTTGCATATGACGATTCCCTCGATTTTTGCGGACTTCAACCTAAAACAATGGCAAAATGAATAGTTTAGCTCAAGAAAAAGATGCTATGAAAAAATTGATAAGAAAATACAGCAGCAAGGTGAGCAAAAGAAGACAACTAACATTAAACCAAGCAGTTAAACTGCCACAATAAGAAGTTAAACATTAAACTCACTAACATACTATCAACACTTATTTCAAAAATCAATCAAACTTGAACACTGGCAATTTATTTATACATTTTAATTGAAGTGCAGTAATCAATTATTACCCATATAGTATATTTATTAATTCCATTCTAAAAATGAATTATGAACAAAGAGTTGGTTAAAGCACAAACACTTTTATTTGATAGTATTATTCTACTCCCGTCCACATAAACACTGGTTGTGCAAAGCTCATACACTACGGAAAAACAATGAACGGAACCTAGATAATGAAGTTGCACTGCAATATAAATCTTCATCCATTATTCTATACAACTAGCAATGAGAGAAGAATATTGCTTCCTTCTAAGAAGATAATATGAAAGTGGTTAGTTATCCGATTAACTTAGCTATTATCAATGCATGATAAGTTAATTAGCAATCTAGGAAAGTTTTGTCATTTAGAAGTTGAGATCTATTAAAGAGTAACAATCATAATCAAGACCTTTCTTTATTATTATCTCCTAAAAACTAAGTTGATCATCAGCATCTAATGCACTAGCTCTTAAAATTCCTTGAGCTGCCCCACTCATTTACATTAGGTATATAGCTGAATGTTGCAACCTTTGTTGTTTCATTGCTTATAAGCCAATGTCATATAAAGTATCAACCACAAGCAAACAAAAGTCGACTATGTGAGGCATCAGTCTGTCTAACTGTTAAACACATGTAAACTATCTCTAATCCCTTTTTTTCATTTAAGAATTGAAATCTGTTATGCTCCCATATTATGAAAGGAAAATAGGATCCAAGCTAGTTAAGCAGTATAAGAAATAGGAAAAATAAGACAGAATTAAGTACAAATATAATGGAAGGTAACACTACTCAAACTTTTCTTTCTTCAGGTTCGGAGAAGGTTGACTGTTTTTCATTCTGCAAAAGGCATATGTTGTATAGGAAAAAGGATCAAATTTAGAAATAAGAAAGTGAGGAGAAGCAGAAAGATAAACTCAGTGTAGACATGACTATGAGAACAACCATGCAAACAATACTTAAAATCCTGTTAGAACAATGGCATAAGGGGGAAGGAAAAGAATATTATCTAATGATGCAGTGAAACATAATTAATTAGTTGTAAAATATGTTTATTATGACATTTCAAAAGATAAATGTATACCAAACATTGGTGGCAGAAGAGATTGTTCGGACTCTAAAGAATTTAAAACAACACTAACAATCTAAAATGGCAGAGTCAGGAAGAAAAGGCGCCATACGAAAATCCCTCTAAAGTAATGGGATTCAAAAGAAGGCTCCAAAAGATATTTTGTATTCTATAAGACATAACCATATTATGTGACAGCGGCATAAGCACTTCATAAATTTTACAAATGTAATAAAATCTATCTAGAGAAGAAATAATGAGTAACTCGCAATCAACTTAACTTTGCCAACAATAACATCCCAAGTATTTCAGGAAATAATGTACTGAATTCACAAAGTTTCTATGAATAATTAATTATTTTTTTATAAAACCACTAATAAATCAAAGGGAACATAACAAATTAGGGCTTAAAATTAAAAAAAAAATAGAACAGTAAACACACCATCTAGAAGACAATAGGATGGACGACATCAGCAACAAATGAGAGCATCACAGCGAGATGTGTGACTCAGCAGCAATAAACATTTTGAGGCGTTTTGGCTGCCCTTGCAATCAGCAAGGCAACAAAATTAAGGATCCCTAATTAAGAATCTCCAACCAAGATCAACAAATACAAAATTGCTACTAGAAAGAGGTGATTGAATTCACATCAAAATAATGTATGCTTATAATAGGTTTAGTTTATTGAATTGAGTAACAATGGCAACAAGTCTGAGTTTTATTAGAAGTTATTCTGAGTACTTATACTTAAAAAATTGAATTGGTGATTGACACACTTCTTTTACCCTTCCTACTGCAGATGAATCAATAATAGACCATTGAAAATAAATGATTTCTTTCATATCAATGACCTGCCATAGTAAGTAAATAAGCACAAGAAATTTGTATATGAGAAACTTTTTGGTGCAACTGTGCAACAATGCAAGATACAAACATGTAAACAAAATGTAAAAAGAATGAGAACTACAAACACAACCAGGAATCCAGGATATATAAATATGCACCAAGAAACTTTGCATTCGTTGTTAGGGGTTGGCTTCTAATATATGAATGTTAGCAAATTTTACATTGAAGTAAACAATAAGCAACGATAAGCATTTAACCAACAAAAATGATCCAACTAACAAAAGGGTATGAAATTGCAAATTCGACCTAACAATAAACCAGCTAAACAAAATTCGCATAAAGATGCCAACAAACAAAAATCAGATAACAAAATTAGAATTCAAAACAAAATTAGACCTAAATTCGAACCAAATTTAGATGTGTATGAAACGCAAAATTCGCACAAAATTTGACATAAAAAAAAAATTCGACCGAAAATTGAAACACAAATGAAACTGAACTGATTAAAAAAATTCATCACAAAAATTGCACAAAACCATATGAAATTCGATTATAAAATCAGTATGAATAAAAAATCAAACCAAATTCGAAGAATTGGAGTAACTTAACTTTGAGGAGCAGAATTGATTAGCAGAGGGGGGAGGGACTTTATTGTAGCAGTGGAGGGAGGAACTTTGTGGGGAAGAAGAGAAGTTTTCAGCAACGGCGGCCAGCAGTCCACAGTAGCAGTGGCAGCAGGTGGGAAACCGTGGCTTCTCGAGCTTATTCTCATGCTTGAGATAATTTTAGACTAAATAAACAAGGGAGGATGGTGCTGCTAGAGGAGTGGTCGTGGTTGGTGAGAAGTGGTGGGGGTTAGTTGTTCTAGGGTGTTCGAGCAGGGGAATTAGTCGACAAAGGGACGGTCGAGGTTTGTAAGGGGATGAATGGCGATGTAGCTAAGGAGATAGAGGGGAGTAGCAGACTAGCAGTAATGGGGTTTTGTTATAGTAGAGAGGAAAAAGGAGGTTAGGGTTGGGGTTTGTGGGAGAGAAAAGAGTTGGAGAAATAAGGCGGAGTATTTGTTGGCACAATAGAGTTGGACCAATAGATAAACATTATTATTGTTGGTAAAATAATCAGTTGGTAATAAATATGTTTTACCAATAGATTAGAATATCAAATCTAATCTAATTTTACTAAAGCAATCCCCACCTCCCACATTTTCCCACCCAAACACACCTTTTTTTAATTATTGCATAAAAAATGTGGAAAAAAAATCATCTAATGAATGTTAATAAATGTGTATTTGACTAAAATTTTATACTTAGTATATTTATTAATTTATATAAAACTATATAAAAATTCGAACACAAAACTTTAGGGCATGTGCAATGGTTGTAGCTAGGGACTAGTTTGCAAATTCCAAAAGTCCCTAGCTACTTGCTTAACCATTGGAACAAAATTGGAAAATTAGCTTGACCTAGCTTGGGAAGAAAACTAAGCAATAACATTAAATATTAGTGTAGTTCCCACAAGTAAGTGGAGCATGTTTTAATGGAAAGCTACTTTAACAATTAGCTAACCATTGGGATATAAAATAGCTAGAAATAGAGGATAGTGGAATTTTTATGTAGCAATATAAGCTAATTTGACAATTTGCTTGCTATTGTACATGCCCTTTTAATTACAATTTAAAAGGATAAAATTTATATTTAATTTAGGGCAATCTGTATTTTAATTAAAAAATGGAGCAAAAATGCTCGGGAATTATCTAGTTGTTGTCTATGGCAAATACGTTAAGTTTAATTTGCCATGTGAGAGTACGTATCTCTTTTTTAAGGGAAATTGTTATTGTGACATACTCCGTAAGGGTTAATTTGCCACGGGAGGGTAACTACTCATGGCATACGTATATGATTTGCCACGGGAATTTTTTTTGTTATTTGTGGCAGAAGTATTAAGTTAGCCACAAAACAGTAACTACACATGGCTAAAGCATAACATTTGCCACAGGTAAATTATTTAGTGGCAAAAGTATTAAGTTTGCCACGAGATAGTGACTACCCATGGCAAATGTATAATATTAGCCACGAGATAAAAATTCATGTGGCATAAATTTTAATACTTTTCCTAACTTTGTCTTATAGATAGCTTTTCCCGTGGCTAATTGAAATTATGCCACGATTTTATAATTCATGTGGCATAATTCGTGGCACAAGTGACGATTTGTTGTAGTGTACCTAACTTGCCATAGTGTTCTTTCATAGATCCCAACAAAAGTCTATGAGCTTTGTACTTAACCTTGTATGCAAAATATTTTTCCACCACTACTCTATATCCTCTCCTAATACATTCAATTATTTCCTTAGCCAGCCAGTGAGGCCTAGCTTTGAAGACATCTAACAATTGTTGTGCCATCCATGAACTCTTACATTGCACATTTCTTTCCATTGTTCTCAAGTAGTTGTGTTGTAGAATGACACTTTTAACAACATAAACAGACCTCCTACTGTCCCAGCTACCCCATAACCTAAATGCACACCCTTCACTACAATTAATTGCAGTCTTATGTTGCCTCTTCTTGTCACTAGAGTAGATCTTAAGATGTCTTCCTTGTAACACAGAGTACTTAGCTACAGCTTCTTTAAAAGCTTGCCTTGATGGGAACCTTTGGCCTACTTTCCAAGAAAACACTGAAAAATCAGTGTTTGTTGTGATGGTCAACTCTCTTTTCAGCTTACTTTTCTCAGCACCATCTTCATCATCACTTTCTGGACGGGTGTGTAAATCATCATCACTGTCAATGTACTCTGACTAATAACTAGCTTCCTCTTCTTGTACTTTTTCCTTTCCTTTTGTTGTTCCTGAGCTTTGTTTTTGTGTCTCTAATCTACCATGTACTGGCTCCCTCTGAAGTCTGTTAGCAAGTTCTAACACCTCCCTATTATGTTGCCTTACATTCTCATGCACTGCATTCTGCTCCTCATCACTAGTATCTACAATGTCATCAACATACAACCCTTCAACTAAGCTCTCCTCATCTTCACTCAGCTCAGCCTCATCAACTAATCCATCCAACCAGCTCACATTCCCATCTGAATCAGATTCATCAACAGGCTCAAAGTTTGAATCTGAATCAGAATCATCATCATCACTATCAGTTTTGTCATGGATCAGGTCCCGCCAAGGAATAGGACTGTTAGGCCTCACATCTTCCCATCATAATCTTCAGGCACATATGTTGTTACTGTGTGTTCTGTAGCTGTTTCAGGTTGTTGTTTTTCTGAAGAAGAAGCTTTTGAATTAGGTTGGCTGTTATGATCACAATGGTTCTTTGGTGAAGAAGGCTTTAAAGAAGGTTTTTTAGGGATGTTTGGTGAAGCAGGCTTAGAAGAAGGGTTTTGAGGGATGTTTGGTGAAGCAGGCTTAGAAGAAGGTTTTTCAGGGATGATTGGTGAGGTAGGGTTAGGAAATGGTTGTGTTGTTGTATGAAGATGTGAAGTAGTAGCTGATGTATCAATGTTTACGAAGGAGCTATTGTGTATAACTTGAAGCGGTGTTGGGTTACTGAATTCAACGTCGGCATAATGGGCCTCAAGAGTTGTTATGAAGCAAGGTGGTGTCACAAAATCATCATTGTTAGGCCTTACATTTGGACCACAAGAAGAAACTTTTTCTTCCTTGGACTTAACTTTTTGGTCCTCTTTCTTTGGGCTTGGCCAGTCATGATAAACTCATTCACCTCCTCAGGTGACTCTCCCACATGATACACATACACAGCAACACATCTAGTCAACAATCCAACATCAGCCATTTGTTGCACATCCTCATTGCAATTCAGTCTAATTAGCCCATCATCCATATTATAACCAGGGACTAGAAAGTACATCCCCTGAAGTTCATTGTACTGTGCACAATTTGCTACCATATTACACAAAAAAATCTAAGCACAACTCACTACAATCAACAATAAAGGTCCTAGCTTCACCACCCAAATAACAACAATTCCCGTTTTTATCAGCAAAGAACACACCCCCATGAAACAATTTCAATGTAAATTGACTATTCTCCATTGTTAATAGCTACACAATTGCAAACAAAAAGGAAAAAAATCAAAAATGCAATTTCAAATACAACAAAGCATCAGCAACAACAACTCAATTTCACATCTTCAAAAACATAAACAACAAAACACTAAGGGCCTGTTTACTTCAACTTAAAATCAGTTCAGTTCAGTTTAGTTCAACTCAGTTCAGTTCAGTTGAGCTCCAAACAGTTCAGTTCAGTTCAGCTTTTCTCTTATTTTGCTGCTCATTAATCCTTCTTAAAAAACTTCAGTTCAATTCAGTTCAGTTCAGTTCAGCTCCAATCAGTTCAGTTCAGCTATTTTCAGCTGAAGTAAACAGGCCCTAACACTACGCAACTGAAGCACTAACAAGCAGCAACAACAGCAATGATTCATCAATTACAAACAAATAAACATGATTGAAGTTCTGCAACCAAATTATAGGACAATTCCAAACTCATGAACACAAAATTCAGATTAATTTACTGTTCAATTAATAAACATTATCTCGATTCGAAAAACCCCTAATTTCCAAAATCCCTAATTTAGGGTTCAATTAGCAAATTACAGCATTAACCAACCAATGGAAGAGCTCCTCGTGACGATTTCGCGTTTGGGGAAGGTGAACTGTTTCAGTTGAAGCTTATGACAATGGCTTCCATTTTTATGTGTTATTGAGTTTAGAGGAAGAAGTGGAGGGAGAGCTTAGAAAAACAGTATAAAGGAAAAAAAAGATAGAAAAAAATGATTTTTTTTTTAATAATAGTTAGTTAGTTAACACAATTTAAGAGGGAAACAACCAATTGTTAATTTGTTGAGCAGGTTGTAGGTAAAATTATATTTTTGGGGCAAACATGGGTATTATGTGGGTTTTTTGAAGAATAAACCAAAAGTGGGTTTTTTACTGGCTGATCACCCAAAAATGGTATTTTTTTTTTTTTTTTTTTTTTTCAGTTTTGCCTTAAAATAAAACATCTTACTAATCGGTGCATGGCACCTGTTTCAAATCTTGTGAAATAAAATAGGTGGATAACAAAAATTAAAGGTCATAAAATTTACCTGAGAACATAATCACTAATTTTAAGGAAACTTAATTAACGACAAAATATCAATTCCATTCCATAATCCACTCCTAAATTTCAGGGTTAATTAATCTTTAATTAAATAAAACTTAGAAAATCATACTTTCACTTGCAGATGTTAGCATTAGCAGGGTAATTCTTCATATTTCTTCCCCTTTCATGGGCAAATTTTGGGTTCTTTGAGCTCTCAACTTGCCCTCTCATTTTATTCTCCATTCTCAGGTACTTTCCATTTTATGGTGCATTGATTGGATTATTGATAAAAATTTATTATTGTTTTTTTTTTTTTTTGTTAATTTCAATTATCGATTTATGGGGTAATATAAGATGTGCTAAAGCTGAATTATTATTATATTGTTTAAAAATATATTGCATGACTTTAATCAATATTTTTTTGTTAATGAATTATGTTTTGGTTATTTATTGTAAATAGGTTGTGACTGTGTTATTTAGTTGGGAAAAAATTGTATTCAAGGACTAAATGAATGTATGAAATTTCCCAATTTGATTTATAGAAAATGGCGTTGTATATAGTCGAGGCCCTAGAATATGTTTATACTATAACACGCCCCCTCACACAAGAGCTCGTTCGGCTTGAAGTCTTGATGTTGTATGAGCCCCTATATCCGATTCTTAATAATTTCATTTACAAAAGAGGGGTCAATGAGATTGAACTGATATGTCATGCTAACGCTTATACCATATTAGAGGACCAAACTTAGTCAAAGTTTAAGATGTTGGTTGAGGTTTAAGAATTGGTTTTATACTCTATGTTTCTATATACTCTTTTGAGGTATTGAGTCCTTAAGCTTTTTAATTTTCTCATCTATTTATTTGTAAGTTGTGAAGTTTTTGTTTTTATTTTTGTTTTTTTCTATTATTATTATTTTTTTGATTCAATAACTACTTATCTTAAGCTAAGAATAGGTTTTTTTAGGAAAAAAAAAATTATCTTCGATTGAATGGACTTTATAGAACTTTTTTGTACAATGATTTTTCTTGAATTTAAGCTCTGTGTTCTTTATGTATAGTGCTAGACTTCTTGACTTGCTTTAGAATCTTGTACTGAAAATGCTTGAATGCAACAAATCAAAGATAATGTGTTAATGAAGTATGAAAAAGTAATCACTACACCAGTTGAAAGGTGAAGTATAATTAGTAGCCCCAATGTGACCTTAGATGTTCATTTCTTAAGAGTGACTTATTTTGGTGGATGCATAGAATTTATGAAAACTTATGGAAGTTCCTTGCTGTTTGCGCATCAGCTCATGAATCCGTTTGAGTTTCACTAATGTTCAAAGTCGTAAGTTGATCACATTGTCTATCCCTAGGCTTATTTCTTTTAGCGGAGTTAGATAAATCTGGTACATTTAAATTTTATACAATCTAACCTTGCATCTTAATAAAATGTTGTAGATTTATTTCTCATATTTATTCCTTGCCTTTCGGAGAAAGAGCTTTCAGAAATGGATCTTGCGGGGGAGAGTGATGATCCAGAAACATCGACATCTTCAGCAGTCATTGTAGAAGGCGGGGTGCTAGAAAGATGTGATGATGCGTGTAGCATATGCCTTGATGAATTTTCTGATAATGATCCTTCAATGGTATTGTTGTCTAATTGTTATCGTTATTTTTACTGTCTCTTTGTATTTGCTTACTTTATCATCTTCGGTGATGACCTTATTTCCCTAAGGCGAGGCTGTAATATTATACTATAAGTAAAGACCCTGTGCTTTGCTCAGTGCTCATGTCAGGAATGTGATTTCCTTGCCTTGTATTTCTGTATTCATGGTTTATATACAACTTAGTGTCTAAGATATAAGTAAGCCCTTAAACATCGGGCTAATAGCTAAATACAATAGGAAAAATTGATTTTAATAATCCCATCTTTCACACATTTGAAAATAACAGTCCCACCATTCAATTATCTCATAACACTCCCACCTTTATACCTTATTTTCTTTTATTGGTCCTTAATCGGTTGAATACTTAATTAACAGGTTACCTATACACATGTCATTTGCTGATTGAAGGAGTGTGGTTATTTTTTAATTAAAAAAAAAAAGGAAAAATTGCCAGATGAAACATTTTAAAAACTTTTTTTTGCCAGAAGAAACCTTTTAAAAATTTTTTTGCCAAAAGAAACCTTAAACTAAATTTTTTTTGCCAGAAGAAACCTTTGAGCCGGAATCCAGTGTTGACTAACGAATTCCAGCGTTGACCCACTTATTCCTTTCTTGTTGCACTCTCAAATCGTTATATGCACTCTCACATTTATTTCCATCTAACTTCTGAAATTTAAAAAAAAAAAAATCGAACTTCTGAAATTTCTCAACAACCACTCCTTATAAGTTATCATCACTCTTCTGAGATTTAGGGTTACTCTCAATTTTCTGTGTAAATTCAATTGGGGAAGATGAAGCTTTTCTTATGGTAGAAGCAACTGCTGAAGCAGATGGGACCCACTCACCCCCACCTTCACCTTCTTCCTCTAAAATGGGGTTATCTACATATCTAAAAGTTGCAGAGAAATTTGAACTTGAAGAAGAAGAGTTTGCTGAAAAAGGGGATTTTGATAAATAACATTTGGAGCAACAATTTTGGGGTTTTTGATTTTGATTATGATTATTTGGATTGTTGAAATTAGGGCAAAAGATTGATGGGTTTGAGAAAGAATTTTGTGGGGTGATTGCAGAAAGAAAGAATAACGATTTGAGAGTGCAACAAGAAAGGAATAAGTGGGTCAACGCCGGAATTCGTTAGTCAACACCGGATTCCGGCTCAAAGGTTTCTTCTGGCAAAAAAAATTTAGTTTAAGGTTTCTTTTGGCAAAAAAATTTTTAAAAGGTTTCTTCTGGCAAAAAAAAGTTTTTAAAAGGTTTCATCTGGCAATTTTTCCAAAAAAAAAACAACTTTTGGTGGGAAAAAAAAAGAAATTGGATTTTTCAAATTCAATGGTGGCTGGATTCACTACCTGGTTAAAACTCTCTATCAAGCTGTTTTTTTTAATGGAACAATCAAAGCAACGAAATTCCATTTGGTAGCAATATACGCAGTACTTATGAACAACATTAATAGTAAGCCCCACAACATAAAAAATCAAAGCATTCATCCATTTCTCAAATTCCTTGGTAAATTTAGCAATCACTTTAATTCTTAATAACAGGGGGAATCAACCCCAAGGACTTTTATCTGCAAAGTTTCCTTTGAATACCCTAAACCAACCACTGTTTCCCACATTAAGAGGCACACTAACGATCGACTACGTACAACGATTCATTCCTGACAACCACCAAATTGGCTTCGAATTTCATGTTTTAGTTTGATATAGTTTTTTTTCTTTTTTTTAAGATTTCGGGATTTTTGTTTTTAGATTTTGGAATTTGATTGGGGGTTTGATCAGTGTTCAAGTTAGGTGTTCTAATTGGAAGTTGCATGTTAGTGGCGGTGGTGGTGTTAGTTGGAGGTTAGTGGGTGGATAAGGGTTTTAGTGGGTGGCAGGGGCTCAAAATTTTGGGTGGTGGGTGGTTTCTAGCTAGGTGGTGTCAATGGTTGTGATTGTGGTTGTGGATCCAATAGTTTCGATGTTGTGGTTCAAGTAGTTTTGGTAATGGTTCAAGTAGTTTTGGTTCTGCTTCGAGTAATTGTAGTTCGATTGGTTTTGGTTCTGCTGCTTGTGGCATTTTTCCGGTTGTTTTTGTGATGTGGTGGCAGTTCGGAGGTGGTGTAGATAGTTGTGGTGGCAGATATGGTGGTGGGTTAGTTGTAATCTTAGACAATAGATTAAGAGGAGAAAAAAAGAGCAAATTGTAATTTAATTTAAAACAATTTTAGTTATTAAAAAACAAAAAAAATAAAAAAAATTAGAATAAGGAAACCTGAAGTTCAGGTCACCAGTAAAAAGGACCAATAAAAAAAATAAGGCATAAAGGTGGAACTGTTGTAAAATAATTGAAAGGTAGGACTGGTATTTTCAAATATGTGAAAGGTGGGATTATTAGAATCAATTTTTCCAATACAATATTATGCTCACTTGAATTTTGAAGTAAGACCTAGACATTATGCTCGGTTTTGATGCGAGAAACAACTTTCTGGCCAGTAGCAAGCCCTTGTATAGTTTGAATTGGATAGCATGTTGGCTCCTTACCTCAAAGATATATGTGTTTGTTAAGCACCCAAAGCATGCGAGTGATGGTCACTATATTGGTATGTCCGTATGTGTCTACACATGGAGTTGTTATATTGTTATCTTTCCTTGTACTAGCACCAGATTGTGTTGTATTTGTGCCCCAACTCAGCCCACAAATCTGTGCATTTTGTATTAGCAAAATCAAATGGAATTAGAGAAGAAAAAAAACAAGAGAAACCTTACAAGTTTTATGCATATTTTTGGATTTAGAAATTACAATCAGAAGTCAATCCCTTACAGTTCAAGTCAAGAAATTGCATACAATTTGAGAAGAAAATTCCAAAAATTAGGTGCTTGCCTGTTTTCTGCAATCAAAAGCCTGTAATAAAATCTTAGAACTTAGACCATATTGTTTTCCGTAGTTCAGGTCCATACCTTCTTTATTTTAAAGTTTAGACAGTTAGTTTTTTGTTGAATTTTCTTGTGTTTCAGCTACTGGTGAATTTGAGAACTGTCATGTTGCTTGCCTATATATTCTATATGCTATAATGTTAAGCTGGGAAGACATACATATTAGTTATTATCCAATGCAATGAAAAAAATTAATTCCATGCCGCTCCATTGTCTAGGTTGCTTATTATTTAGTGGTTGTAGATAGGATTTGTCGTGACAATGGAGGTGTTTATTGAAGAGAATTTTAGGGAAAATAGAGGTTTAGACAATTGTACACCTTGTGGGATTCCAACCTTCAATATATCTTTTCAAATTTCATCTAGTTTTGGACTTTGGACTAACTTATCATTTTAATGGAGATATTGTAGCTAATTTACACCTTTCTTGTGAAATAACTTGCTACATATCTCTTATCAAAAGTTATTTGCTACATCTATTTTTTCAACCGAAGGTACCATAAATTATTTCTATTTTACTCGTACATTTCTTATCTTCTGACATCATTTTTATCCTTCTTACCCTTCCTGTTGTCATGTTGTTATTAATCCTTCATGTTTTCCATTCCATCTATATATGAAATAAATTTCCCTGCAAAGTTTTAGACTTGCATTAAACATTGTGCCAAAAACAAATGTAGCATCCTATGAAGAAAGTTGTAGCTGGTAAAGGGACACAAAGGGAATCATAATTTTCAAATAGTTTTTTCTATAGGTCTAACCCACCTAAATCACACAACAATGGAATATCACTCACACTTAGAAACATCTCAATCCATGTGTACAAAAACTTAGCCATGCACAAGCTGTACTGTGCATTCAGATGACTATTGGCCTACACTGATCTGAAACTATAGAGTACATAATACATGCAATAAGAGTTACTTGGCCATTTGCCAGGGCCTGCTCGCAAACTGCCCGTGCAGTGCGTGGGAAACCCTCAAGGCTAAGATTAGGCATTCAAGCCATCTTCCACACATGCGCAACAAGCTTGAAGACGAGGAGTAAGGCACGAACTGAAACTAACCTGCACCAACACATGCATTAACTAGACAAGCTTGGGAGTTGCCTCATTAGGGATTTGCTACTGCTAGCATTAGGGTACATGTCCGCACCTCACACCTTGCTCCATTAATGGTTGCCCATGTGCCACCAGCTTTACTAGCTAGTGGCGCTGCCGTATTATCTGCCGTGTTTGGTATGATTTTCATGTGACTTTATTTTCATTCATCATTTATTCATTTAGCATTACTTAGGCTTTAGCTTTCCTGATGGATAGATTTTTATATTAAATAAAAAAAAATATTTGCTGCTCTCCTGCCTCCTAGGTGGTATTTCCTGGTATGAATGATACATTCCTCCTTGGTATGATTTTCATGTGGCTTTAGTTTCATTCATAGTTTAGCGGTACTTAAGCTTTAGCTTATTTCTGATGGATTTTTAGACTAAAAAAATCTGCTGTTTCCGTGCCGCCTTGGTGGTAATTTCCTGACATGATTGATACATTCCTTTGTTGAAGTTAGAGAGTTGTTGTAATTGCATATTTGCATCTAGCCAAAGAATATATTTGATCCATTTACCCATCAAAATTATTTTAGTGCTTAAGCCATGTAGCTTACTCAAACTTCCTATTTCACCTTAAGTACTTGTTCGGATCTTCATATTAACACTTTGGACATGTGTTACCACTTCATTTTAGGCCTACATCATGGTAAATGTTACAACAACAATAACAATCGAAACCTTAGTCCCAAAACAATTTCGGGTTTGCTAGGGTGGTAGACATGAATCAATAAGAGAGAAATCGAAAAAGTTACTTGTCTATTCTTCCCTTATTTAGCCCCAAATTCTATTGAAGTCCTACCAAATTCATATCTCCCACCAAAAACCCTCATTCAATTTTCCTTAGGTCTTCATCTATCTCACCTATGTCCATCCTATTGCCATTTTTCTAACCTCCTTACTTAGAAATTACTCGGTCTTTGTCTAATCTCTCCAAACCATTTTTTATGGGCTTCCCTCTTCTTATCCTCAATAGAAGCAACCCCTACCTATAATAACCTGATTCCTTCTTTTATCCTTTCATGTATTCCCACACATCCAACATCGCATGTGCATCTTTGCCACAATCATCTTATTGAAGTTATAATATTTCAACACCCAACATTTGGTCCCATAAAGCAATGCCGGCCTAATGGTTGTGTGAAAGAATTTTCCCTTCAACTTGCCGTATTCACACACAGAAGCTCCCTTCCAGTTTATCCAACTTGATTTGATCCCATGAGCCACATCTCTGTCCAATTATTCACATCCTTTTGAATAATTGATCCTAAATACTACCGAAAGAAATTGGAACATTGATCACTTCTTGCATCCAAACTAATCGAACTCGTCATTTTGTTCACATCATGAAAAACATTTAATAAAAAAAAAAGGAAAACCTAGTCAAGTTTCCTGTTTACATTTAATGAAAACAACTGAACTGATTGGAGTTGTAACTGAAGTGAATTAAACCGGTTGCAGCTGAACTGAGTTAAAAATATCTGAAATGCATTGTTTATGAGAGATGGAAATTAGGAACTAAACTTCATTGAACTTTTTGGAGCTGAAATAAACTGAATTGATTGAATTGATTGAAGCTGAGGTAAACAAGCCCTTACATTGTTGTTAACTTGGAAAATTAGTTATGTCAAAGTACTAAATGCACCATCCACTCCAAGCCACTTGTTTTATTGTTGCAAAATCTCTTATTTCCTTTGTCCTTTGCTGCTGACTACTTTTATGGTGATGTTATTCCTGTTAGGATGCAAACGATGCTGGTGTTGATAAATTGATAATACACCTTAATGGCTTAAATGACGCCTTTGATCTTGATTAGAATCTTAGAATCAGAAAACTCAGAGAACATTCTAGCATTTTAGCGTTACATACTTCTATGGTTGCATATATAGTTGCATGTTGCACATAGTAACCCTTTATGTTGGAGATGTTTGTATACGATGCAAGACTTGATGTATGCAATTGACCATTATTTATTTTAAAGAATAAGATGTACCGAACATATCATGCAATTCAAAAAGTAGAGATAAAAAGCTGGAAATAACCTTGAATGGTACTAACTTTTTTCCTGGTTTTTCAGGTAACTAATTGCAACCATCAGTTTCACCTTCACTGTATTCTTGAATGGTATCAACCTACCTAGCCACTTTCCACTTGTAGATTCTAAACCAGTACCTATTATTTTCTCCATTTCTCTTTGTTAAAGTGAACTTTCATTGCTATAGCCTATAGGAGAGTAGCTTTGGTGATTGTGGGTGTCAATGAAATTTAAGTGCAACATTTGTTTGTAATTTTTGTTTCTTTTGATAGTTTACGTGAGCCAAGAACATATAGCCGCAGATCTACCAAAAATATTACTTTTAATCATGCCCTTAGGCAATGCAAAACTACATACTGTTTCACAAATATGTTTCTAAGAGTCACCTTAAGAAGAAAACAACATCGTACTAAAGTTTTCCAAACCCAAGCCCTTTTGTTTTATGCACACAAATTTATTTTCGCCTGTTAGAATTGTCAAATTGAGTACCTATCTCAAAGTTGTTTGTAGATGGTGTGGAAGTATTATTAAAAGATATTGACAGTTTGTCGTAAGGTTAAGCTCCTAGTGATAAAATCCATTACTACAATTTATAAAAATGGAAATATGTGGGACTTTGATCGCAAATTTTGCTGTTTAATTTTATTATGTTGGTATGTTTAGAATTGCACGACAGAAGTTATTTTGCTTATTGCAACTAGTCAACTACAGTACTAGACTTATGAACCGACTTAAGTTCGCTGTTTTCTGAAGGTGCCACAGAAGTGCAAGCTGCCCAATGTGTTGGCAACGAATCCGCCTAAACGATACATCAAGGTTAATTTTTTATTTTTCTGTTGAAAATGTTTTCACTCGTGGAATTTCTTTTCAATCTATTATTTACGGACATCTGCTATGGTTCTTGGAACAGTCAAAATTTGTTGGAGGATATTGAACGTGAGAGGACTCTCAAATCTTATAAATCAAGAAATCCACCAGCCGCATTTTACCATCCCACAAGTACTAATTATGATTTGCAAGTCAGTTTTCCCTTCGTCGCCCCTTGCTTATTTGTTTCATCCATTCACTTGAATTCACTTCATTTCAGCATGTCTTATATCTTTGAAGTATTTTGCAAAACTGCAGTTGCCTACAGGTGGTAGTGAGATTGACCTTGAAGAGCATATATTTCAACACTTGGCAGCTGCTGCTTCCATGCGAAGTAGACATCATGTTTCTTTGAGAGAAAGCCAACAACTTGGATTGTCTTCATCAGAACATAGTCCATTCTTAATTTTCTCCACTGCCACTACCCCTCATGGGACTTCTGCTTCGACATCTCCCAATCCTATTGAAAGTGAAAACCATTCAAATGTATCCACTTCGAATCCAAGTACTTTAGACACTCAAGTGCCGGTCTCACAATCTCCACCACAATCAATTCACAGGGTTGGATCCATTGTTACAACGGCAAATCAGCCAAGATTTCTATTTGAGTCTCGGTCAGTAAATAACTATGTACCATCAAGTTACCTTTTGTCTTTTTTAAGATTTAAGTATTGTCACAATGCCAACCCAAACAATCTTGTTATATTGTTTAGATGTAATTGCTTTCAAACATATGTAATTGAGAGAAAGGAGATCGAACATATGTTAAATATATTTTAAAAATGAATGTTGGTAATTGGTACTTGCCACTTTGCTCTCAGTTTTGCTTCAACTCCCTTTTTCTTCTCTTAATTTTCTGTACAATCTTTTCATCATGGAAGTCTGAATTTTTATTTCATGTTTTGCATTCTCTTTCTAGACACTTTGGCGGTCAATCATCGCAGGAAAGTGACAGCCTATCAGAAGGATCATCTGACATGCATTCATCAGAATCTATAAGATCTCGCCTTAATGCCTGGTCAATGAGGTAATATTTTAAACTCAAACTGTTACTGACATACTGCAGTTTCATAGTATCTCAGCATTTTGAGGCTAATTATTGTGATTAAATTTAAATTCCGTTTTTTTGGGGGTTAAAGATATTGGGAATCTATTTCAAGGAACACTAGAGGCTGGAAGGAGAGGCTATTTGCTCGTAACTCCTCCATTGCTGATCTTAGTTCTGAAGTACAGAGAGAGGTGAACTCCGGGATATGTGGTCTTTCTCGCATGATGGAAAGACTTGACAGTAGACTAAATACTGGATATGGTCATTCTTCCGAATCAAGTCATGCAAGTAGACGCACCGGGAATGGTACCTCAAATGATAGATGAAATATAATGTCAGCTCATGCTACAAGCTCAGCTACTCAGATCATCAACCTTCTCATTTCGGACATTTCAAAATTTGTTTGGGGCATTTTATTCCCTAAGGTGACTGGTGAGGCTTCTTTTTGTCTCTAATTATTACATGTGCAATGTGTGTGAGTCAAATTTGATGTCGCTGTTTATGCACTAATGTAGTAAAGAAGACTAACAAGGATGATGATGACTAAAATAGGATTAATTGTAGTTGTGGACTTGTAGGCATAAATTGGTAACATACAAGCTTTCAGAGGCTTGTTCTCTCCTATATACAAAATTGACTCAAAAGCTTATATGTAAACATGCATAAATTCATCATGCCTTCTCTCTCAAATATGTTGTATTAACCCTTTTTTACACCATCTCCTCCATCCACCTTCATTTTCTTTGACTGATCTGCAATTGCCCCCATGATGCATGACCCCTGATTCAAGCATTGCCCTTAATTTGCGTCAGCAACTCAACATCAGTGGTATATTGGTTAGCAATATGTACAACGCTCTATACGTGTATCTGTCTTAAGTTTGAATTGCTGGAAATAGAAAACAACTGGTAAATGAAGCCATCAAATACATTTTGAATGTTGTAATATTTTTACTTTGTTTTTGGCCTTTAACACTTGGACCTGTTGGACTATGAACCTATTTGTTACCAAATACTCGTGATTGGAAACCATAAATCCACACTGACCTTTTAAAATTTAACCTTCAATGGCATTCATTTTTCTTTAAGGCTCCGTTTGGTAGAGCGTAAAACATTTTCCATGAAAAGTGTTTTCCTCCCTTTTCCAATTTGACATTGTTTAGTACACAAACGAATGTAAAATCATTTTCCATGGGAGTAAATTTTTCCTTACCATGATGGAAAACCATTTTCCTTCTAAAATGAAAGGAAAACAATTTTCCTTCCATCCCCTTATACACTCTTTCCTCACTACCTTCTTCCACCCCCTTCATTTTCCCTATATTCATCACTTTTTTTACATGCAACCAAACAATGGAAAATCGTTTCCATGAAGATTGTTTTCCATGGAAAACTATTTTCAATGAAAATCATTTTACATTGAAAATGTTTTACGCCCTACCAAACGGACCGTAAATCTCTTTGTGATTGTTGTGGTAGGTGTCATGATTTGTGTCAAACATGATTTAGTGCATCATGCTCTCCTATATGATCAATCTTATTATTATGGATGACTTATGCAGTATAAATCAATCTCCTTGGTAACTGGATTACCAGAAGAAAGTTGCATTTTTATATGGTGATTTGATGTATAACGAGACTATAATCTCGATCATATTGTAATGCAACTGGGTTATGTATAACACGATTATATCTTTGCCTGTCTTGCCCTGTCAGTTTTTCAATGTTCCATTCTAGGGGACTCAAGTCCAAAATATTTTTTGCAAAGTCTTAGTGCTTCTCTTTTATTGCAGCATTTTTAATGTTTTTTTTTTTTTTTTTGGAAGCAATATTCTTGTTTATTACATATTAGAACATAATATTTTGTTTGCAGTTTTCAATCTTGTAGCTCAGGTGTAACTTTGATGACAGTAATTTTACAAGTTTTACTTGTGCTATTCTGATATTCAGGTGAAACCGTGGAAGTGAACTACCTCTGTGGCACTCTACTGAAGCATTATGCTATATTGTATATACGAGATCATACAATATATTGTTTGCCAATTATGTATATGTATGTAAAAGAAAATAATGTATCATATACGGAGTAATTAAGATAGATTATTCTTGTCAAATGGCATCCATTTACTAATGATTGTAACCTGTAAATCCATATATATAGATATGCAATGCGGCAGGAGAAACTGTTGGTTGTGGATTTAGTATATCTACTCCATATTCCCCACAAACAATAATAATTTAAGAATTTGTAATGAAACAACAGTTTTGGCTTTGCTACCAGCCTACCACCACCTTTCCCAATAACGTAGTCTTCAATAACAGCGAGCTAAGCAGGTTAGGGCAGGTTATTTGGCTTGTTGCTTAATGATCGTGTTGGGTTGAAGTAAAATCATGTTTGCGACTTTGCGTCAATGCATTTCAACTCATATCTTTGGCCTTAGCACGATCTGATCCATCTTTAGCTCTATATAAATGCCTTCCTCACTTCTTGGGTATGTTACTGATCCATGAGGCATGAGCAAGTTTTAGTCCGGATAAGGTTGAACATGAGTTGTTATTGAGCGTTCATTAGAGATGCATGGGCTAAGGACTTAACAAGGACATCGCTATGTCAAATCGGAGGAACTTTAGTTGATTATTGGATGCCTTTTATTGCTTTCATTAACTTTCAAGTTGATTCGACTTTTGATCATGAGGCTGATTATCGTTACAAAGCTGGGCATGGTTGAATGAACTAGGGATTGTTTTTCACTATAGTCATCTACAATAATGGAAGAACACGTTTTTAAAGATTTTTTTATTAAAAAATTCATTCTTTGAAAGGTTCTAAAATTGCCCAACTTTTGTGAATCACTAGCTATTTAGTTTACAAGGACTTTTTGCTAGCAAAATCCATTATTTATCTATAAGCAATGCACCCAAATGTAGGTAATGTAATTAGAGATAGATACTCATCTTTATCATCATCATAATAATCATGGACAATGCCAGAAATTTGATAATGGTGGGCACAACACAAACTTACATATCGTCTGATTGATTGTAATTGAATAAATTACAACATAAAATAATAAGGGTCATACTTCAAAACTATTACAACTATTTTTTACGGGTTCTCATATTTTGAAATCGGTTTAAAATCAATTTTAAACTTGCATTTAAAAACAAATTTGGTAGCTTGTCTTTCGCATCCGAAAAAAAGTAGCCATAGCTTCAAAAGCAAGTACACTGTGGAATAGTTTCATGCTTATTTGCATCAACAAATTGATAGAAAGCTCATTCAAGGATGTGACATTTCAAAAATTTCATCACCTCGAATATTAACAATGAAGTTCTCAAGTGACCAATTAAATTAAATCAATTGAGCAAGTTAAACTAATTTCCTCTTTTGAAAATAAAGAAGACATTGATCACAAGGATTAAAGCGCCACGACTAAGGGCCTGTTTACATTTGCTAAAAACAACTGAATTGAAATAAACTGAAATGATCTGAGCTGAATTGAACTGATTGGAGTTAAATTGGATTGAACTGAACCAAAGGTTTTAGTATGGATTAATATTTTCTAACTTTGGATTAGTATGTTTTAGTATGAATTAATATTTTCTAACTTTGGATTATTAATGGAGTAATGATTTTTAACTATTAATGATTTTTAGCTATGAATGATTTTTAAATATGATTTTTATGGATTTTGATTTTTAAATATGATTCATAACTATTGTTGTATGAATACAAATAATCACAAGTTTATAACTCGAAAGATTCTTAATTACAAAGATCACACAGTAATGTTTGTTGACTTGGCGTTGAAAATGGGCGTCCAAGCTGGCAGGTGTGATGGGTGGCAGGTCCCTGGTGAACCTGGCGAGCAAAGGTCCAACGCCTTGAGGTACCTGCACAAAGGAATAAATCTTTGATGGATTTATCCCCCTCCGATGCTTAAGTAAGTAACAGTTTATATAATTTTAGAGAGAAAGAGAGTTAGAGAGAGAGAGAGCACAATAAATGCTTGTAATAAATGTGTATTTAATGCCTTTGTTCTGGTTTTTCATGGGTATTTATACTAGTGAAGGTACACTGTTTTGCCCCTTGTACAGTAGAGAACTATTCTCTTCTTTCCTCTGGTAGGGAGGAGAGGAGGATTACCCGGCGTGTAATAGGGGTTTCTCTCTCCCACTTGGCTTTCTACCTAATCCTATGTGTTTTCTGGAGGACACGTGTCTTTCATCCGTTGCCCATATTTTGTCACACAAATTAAGGTTATGCTTTAATCTGGACTGTTGGATGAGTATATAACATTTGCCCCTCATCAAGCCGTTGAATTTGAATAGGTGGTTACTAGCTAATTAATAAAGGGGTTTGATGATTACAACTAATTAATGAAGGGCCTTGAATGATTACAAAACGGTTTCCGAGGAAAAGAAAAGGAGGTGTACTTTTGTACTTTCTCTTTGAGGTTTGGTCGGAATTGCCCCTGCCCTTTCAGTTTCATGGGAAAAGTCTTCTCTGGCCCCCTTTAACTGCTTATAAATACCCCCCCTCTCCTTGTTAATCCCTCATTTTTTCTTCCTTATTCTTACTTACCGTTCAAGTTTCTCTCTGAAGATAGTTAGGTTTTCAAAAGTTTTTTCTTTGAATTTAGTGTGAACTTTGTCATTCTTTGCGAGTGATAGTGACTTAGGTTTGGTCAATTTCTATTTCGCGGTAACAGTTCGTTGGTTTCTTCAAGCGTTTATTCAGGTATTGTTCCCTTCCCTCTCTGTTTATTTATCTCCTTCCTTTCGTTTCACTTATGGCTTCTGCTTCTTCCTCCAATGGGGTATATCTTCATCCCCCAACCACAAGAAGGGTTTTACGGGGTGAAGAGAACCCTACTTCATCTGGGTTCATGGGGGTGAGAGCCATGTATCTTTCCTCCTCCACTCCTGATAGCTCGCCACCTCTAACTTTTCAGAATCTCACACCGTTTATTTCTTGTGTGCAGAATTCTATGGTTGGAACAAAACTTTGTGCTAGAAGAATTCGCACGATGGTGGTTTCCTCTTCCTCTTCTGAAAAGGCGCCTTCCAAAGGGCGAGATCTTTCGGAGGATACCAAGGCTCTATTCGCCGGTCCTCCTGGCGAGGGTCAGTGAAATCTGGCTGGCGAGCAACAAGAAGTGGAGGTTCAATCCTTCTATCCTAAAAATGATCCAAGCGGCATCCCCGTTAGTAATGCTTGGATCAAACATTTGGGTGAGGATTGTGGCTTTTAGGAAGTCTCTATGGCTTCCAGAGCATATTAGAATGATTGACCCCTTGCGAGGCGCCACCATTACCGAAATACAACCCAATGAGTTTTGGGTTTTCAAGGGTGCCCTTTTGTTTGGACTTAGGTTCCCTACTCACCCCTTTATAGATACTCTTTTAGGCGAGTATGACATTGGGATAGCCCAACTGACCCCAAACTCTTGGCACTTTATTAAATCCTTCATCGCCACCTGCTTTTTGAAGAACTTGACCCTTTCCTTCAACGTCTTCCGCTCTCTTCACTTCCTTAATAGGGTCCCCAACCCTGCTGCTGGGTACAATTGGTACGCCATCTCCAACCGCTCTCATTATAGGACTGTGATAGACAGGACCTCCAACCTTAAGGAGTGGAAGGTCAAGTTTGTCTTTTTTGTGACTAGTGATTTAGACATGGCGGGCCGTTATGGTAGGTGGAATGATAACGCCCAGCATCTGGGTAAATCTAATGCCATTCCACACCTGACCGTCGGTGAAGAGCGCACCGGGGCTTACTTTAAGGCGTCCTCAGAGGATAAGGAATGTCCTGCCAATTGGGTGCCTCTCCCTTATTTACTAAATAAAAACTTTTTCCTTTGCGCCACCGATTTGTGCGCCAAGTTGGAGAAAGGTACCTGATGGTTTATCATTACCATTTGCTTGCTACGTGCCCCCTTTTATTATATATATACCTTTCTTGTTTTGTTTTTTTTTTGATATTCTTCTCATGTTTCCTCTTTGCCCTTTTCAGAAAAAGCGATGGCACGCGTTTCACCTGAAGAAAAAGGCGAAGGGAAAGCCACAGTGGCTGTAAAGGACATATTAGCTCATCGAAAGATGATGAGCTTGAAGGAGAAGCTCGCCTTAAAAACGGTACTTACACACACTATTCCCCTTTGGCTAAGTTTTTCATTTTTTATTTGCAATTTTTATATCTACGTGTTTTACTTATACTGGTGGTTTTAACAGGAGAATGCGGCGGGCAATACGGAGGCGCCCTCGTCTAAATGACCTGGCGTGTCTATAAGGGAGCCAAGGGCTAAGAAGGCCGCCACCCTTGCCTCTTCAGCTGGCGAGGGTAAAGGTAAAGGGAAGATGGATGCCTCTGCATCTGCTGGGGGCGTGGAGAAGTCAAAGGGGAAGCAAACTCCCCCTGCGCCTTCTCCTAAGGAGAGCAAGAAGGAGACTCCTCCTCCAACTGGGGGCGTTAAAAGGAAGCACTCCTCTCCCGTGCTTCCAGGACAACATAAGAGGGTAAAGCATGTGGCGGCCAAACCCAAAGCCCCTTCTTCCCGTCCCTCCTTTCCTAAGGAGGCGACCCCTTCTCCTGCTACCCCTCCTACTTTTGGCGAGGTGTCCACCCCTTCGCCTTCTCAACCAAAGGTGGGACTCTCTCCCACCCCTACTGCCCCTTCTTCCCCAAAATCCAGAGAAACCACCATTCAACCACTCAACGCCCCTTCTCCATCAAAACAACATACTCCACTCAAACAAACCCCCATACTCCCAAAATCCAAATTGGCGGGGTCCTCGTCTAAATCCACGCCTACTCCATCAGCTAAGGAGGACGTTGGACCCCCAAAAGCTGGCCCTTCTCATTCAGCTCCTGCAGGCGCCGATTTGGATGGCGGCGTCCTGGCTGGCCTCGCTGACAAAGTGAAGGCCAACATGTTAGCAGCCACCAAGCTGCAAGCCCAACGGTCTGGTAATTCTTTTAGACCCAATTTTGTACGTACTTATCAATCATCTTCCGACTCCATCATTTATTCACCTACTAATCCTCGTGCCTCTGTTTTTCTGGTCGCCCGTTTAAAGATCCCAGCAATGGACAATTCAATGGAATCTCCTGCAACTGTGGAGAGTGGGCGTACACCCTCAATGCGCCTATCCTCCACTGAAAAAAGGAACATGTTGGGAAGTATGCTGGAGTGCACCCCAGAAGGCTATACTGAAGGCTTAAAGGGCGCCAAGGATGGTCTGTTGGGTCCATGCCTCATGGATCTAGCCAATGTAAAAATTTTAACCTGACTTACATCTTTCCCTAATCTTAAACAATTGTTACTTTCCTTTACTAATCCCCTTCACGTTTATTTTTCTTTCTTTTTCTTTTTTATTTTTAGGTTATGCTTCGTCTTGATGATTTCGCCAGCTGGGCACAAAAGCAGCGCGAAGCAGTTGCTGAGGCTTTGTCACTTTCTGAACAAAGTCGCCGACTTTCGGCCGAAGCTACACAGCTGAAAGCCAATTTGGAGATAGAGCGCCAAGAGAAGGACGCCTCCTACCTTAAGATGCAAAAGCATTGTGAAGTTATGAATAATGCTTATACCAACATGCTTAAGGTTAAGGGTTCTTCCGACGGTGATTACGCATCTGAGGTTGCTTCCAGGAAGGCTACTGAAAGGAAGTTGGCGGCTGAGGCCAAGAGAGCTGATGATGCCGAGTCCAAAGTGGTGAGCTTACAAAAAGCTAACAAAGAGTTAAAAGAAAAACTGAAAGGCCACTCTGAACTCAAATTAGCATATAACAAAGCCCTTGGCGAGAAAGAGGAGCTCGCCCGTTCTAAAAGAGCCTTAGAGTGTCAAGTCAACACTCTACAAACTGGCATGAACGAGCTTCAAGACGAGTCCATTGGCATTTATGATGAAGGGATGACTGACATGAAGAACTTAGTGAAGGAGGCATGGGAACTCTGCTATCGCCATAATGAAGACAAAGTGGATTACTCCTATTTTGAGCGCCGACTTGATTATGTTAGCAGGGCCTTTTTGGCCAAGCATAACAATGACGACCCTCCTTCTTCCTTTGAATCAACTACTATTAAGGAAGAGGAGGAAGAATCTCATGGCGAGCAGAGTGCCACTCCTAGTGAAGTTGTGACTATAGCTGATAGTCCGGCACATGGTGCCCCTGTTCCCCCTTCATCGTAGTTTATTCCTCTGTTATTTTGTACCCTTCAAAGCCTTACCTCCTGTAAATAGTTGGTAGAAATTAATAATATAATTCTCTTTTTTTTATGATGGCGTTCTTTTATTTATTATATTATTATTATTATTTTTTGTACTTAACATTTCAATCAACTACCTTATTCATATGAGGGCACTAAAGTTTTTTTTTTTTTTTTTTGGATGATTTTGTCCTTAAAAGAGTTAGACTCAAAATCACCTATAGTGATTCTCCCAACTTTAGCGCCTTATATGCGAATAAAGGAGCTCTGAACTTGGTAAGGTTTAACCAAAATGTGTTGGTGATTTTTACTGTCTCTAAGGGACAGTGTAAAAAAATCAACTACCTTGATTGCCCCTAAACCTTATTAAGTTCAAGCTTTTGCTTGTCAATTATTTTTCTTTTAATAACCCAAGGCGTCATTTGCGTATGACATCTTAGGAAATCGTGGAAGCGTTTTAGATATCTCCCATTAAGCACCCTTTAGGGTCCCGTGAATGCATAGGCATGCTTTTGGACGCTAGTTGTAATAGCCTCAGCGTTTGAACGCCGTTTGAGATCTTATAGGTTAATTGCCCCAGCGCTGAACGCCATTTGGGGTCTTATTATATGGTTGCCTCAGCGTTTAAACGCCTTGAGGTCTTACAAGATAATTGCCCTAGCGTTGAACGCTATTTGGGGTCTTATTATATGGTTGCCTCAGCGTTTAAACGTCGTTTTGTGGTCTTACAAGATAATTGCCCTAGCGTTGAACGCTATTTGGGGTCTTATTATATGGTTGCCTCTGTGTTTAAACGTCGTTTTGAGGTCTTACAAGATAAATCCCCTAGCATTGAACGCCATTCGGGGTCTTATTATATGGTTGCCTCACCGTTTAAACGCCATTTTGAGGTCTTTAAGGATGATTGCCCCAGCGTTGAACGCCATTTGGGGTCTTATTAAATGTTTCTCATAACCTTTCCTTTTTCATTAAATCTTTTAAAACATCCTTTTGATGTTACAATTATATTTGATACTTCCTGAGTGTGTCTCCATTCCACGTTCGAGACAGGAGGTGTCCATTCATTCTTTCTAATTTGAATGTTCCGTCATGAATTTCTTCTGCTATTTTATAAGGCCCTTCCCAATTTGGTGTCAGCTTCCCTTGTTCATTTGCTCGCCCAACTGTTTGCATTTTCCTTAGCACCAAGTCGCCCTTCTTAAGTTGGCGTACTTTGACTGTCTTATTGAACTCCCGACTCATTCGTATCTTGTACAGTTGTTGGAGAAGTAGGGCATTTCCTCTGACTTCTGGGAGATAGTCTAGATGTAATTTTAACATTTCCTAGTTGGCGTCTTCATTATACAACATCACTCTCAGGGTAGGTTCTTGCATTTCTATCGGTAGTACAGCATCTGCCCCGTACACCAAAGTAAAGGGGGTCTCGTCGGTTGAGTTTTTTACCGTGGTTCTTATAGTCCATAGGACATTAGGGAGTTCCTCCACCCATAACCCTTTTGCTTCCTCCAACTTTTTCTTGATTCTTGCGCAGAGGATTTTGTTGAAAGATTCTACTTGACCATTTGCTTGTGGGTGTCCTACTGCTGCAAAGTGGGCGTGTATCCCTTGATTGCTCAACCAATCCTTGAGGCGATCATTCTCAAATTGTTTTCCATTGTCAAAGACAATGGGTTGAGGTACGCCATATCGAGTGATAATATTTTTCCAAATGAACCCTTTCACATCATTAGTGGTTCTGTTTCGGAGAGATTCAACCTCGACCCACTTGGTAAAGTAATCTACTGCTATTAAAACAAATTTTTGTTGGCCCATTGCTTGAAGAAAGGATCCAAGGATATCCATGCCCCACTTAGCGAAGGGAAGAGGGCTTAGGACCGGCTTGAGGTAGCTCGCCGATTTTTGGTGCAGATTTGCAAAGATCTGACATTTGTGACACTTTTGAACTATTTCCCATGCATCATTTCTGACTGTTGGCTAAAAGTACCTAGTTTTCTGCTAGTGAGCCAGCCCCGATGTGAGAGGAGCATTGTCCCTGATGCAAATCCTCTAAAATTCTTCTGTCACTTTCCAAAGTAACACATTTCAGCAGAGGGTGAGAAATAGATTTTTTGTAGAGCGTCCCATTCCATATTATGAACTACTTATCCCTGACCTTTATGTATTTAGTCTACCTTTTGTCTTCGGGGAGGGCGCCCGAGATTTTGTACGCCATTATTCCATCCATCCAAGTGTTGCTTCGATCAATATAAGCGATTTCTTATCCTACGCTTCTCTTTTCTTTGACCTCCCAAAATACTGATCTTGGGGTGTCATTAGCTGCTGAACTTGCTAACTTTGCTAAGACGTTAGCTTGGTTGTTATCTGTTCTTGGAAAATGGCTGAAAGTAAATTACACGAGATCCTTGGCCTCTTCCTGCTCCATTTTTAGATATTGAACCATAGCCTCGTCCCTTGCTTCAAACTGACTATTCACTTGGCTCACCATCGGCTGGGAGTTTGAGATGGCGTTTACTTTGGTTGCCCCAGCTGCCTTACACATCCTGATTCCAGCTAATAGGGCTCCGTACTCTGCTTCGTTGTTAGAGGCCTTTAATTTGAACCTCATTGCATATTCGTACACATCACCTTCTGGTGATCGGCATATGATACCTACCCCGACCCCTTGCTGGGTAGAGGACCCATCTACGTGTAAAGTCCAGTAGTCCTTTCTCTCTAAGCACCCTTCAGGACGAGTTGTTTCTACTATGAAATCTGCTAAGGCTTGACCCTTGATCGCCTTTTGCGGTTCATATTCTATCTCAAACGCACCCAACTCAACCGCCCATCTTAGCATTCTCCCAGATGATTCCTTATTTCTCATAGCTTGTTTGATTGGCTGATTAGTTAGGACTACAAGCTTGTGAGCCAGATAATAAGGACGCAATTTTTTACTGGCTTGGAATAAGGCCAGCCCAACTTTTCAATGAGCAAATATCTTTGCTCAGCATTTTGTAACACATGACTGACAAAATACACAGGCATTTGTATCTTATTTCTTTCGGCGACCAAAACCGTAGACACCGCTACCCCAGACACCGCCAGATAAACAAACAATGTTTCTCCAACCAAAGGACTGACCAGCCTTGGTAGGGAATGAAGATGCCTTTTCAAAGACACAAACGCCTCTTCTGCCTCTAGCGTCCATTCAAACCTTGCCTTTTTCCTGATAGTGTTGAAGAACTGGTGGCATTTATCCCTGGATCTTGATAGGAATCTTTCTAGCGCTGCCAAACACCTTGTCAATTTTTGGACTTCCTTTACACAGGTGGGCGCGTTCATATCTACTACTGCCTGGATTTTGTCTGGATTGGCTTCAATCCCTCTCTCATCTACCAGGAACCCTAAAAATTTTCCCTTGGTCACCCCAAACACACATTTCTTGGGGTTCAGCTTCATGTTGTGCTTCCTTAGAGTTTCGAAAGTTTCTCTGAGGCCCTTGGTATGCTCGCCACTTAGCTTGCTTTTTACAATCATATCATCAATGTATGCCTCAAGATTCCTCCCAATTTGCTCGGAAAAGACTGTAGTTACTAGCTTCTGAAAGGTCGCCGGGGCATTTTTTAACCCAAAGGGCATAACTTGATAACAGTACACCCCCTGCTCAGTGACAAAGGCAGTTTTCTCCTGATCTTCTTTATATAGAGGAATTTGATGGAAGCCAGAGTATGCATCCATAAAGCTCATTAATGCATGACCTGCTATAAAATCAACTAGCTTGTCTATCTTCGACAAGGGGAAGCTATCTTTTGGGCACGCCTTGTTGAGATCTGTATGATCTACACACATCCTCCAAGTTCCATTGGGCTTTGGGACCAAAACTACGTTTGCCAGCCATTGAGGGTACTGGCAGGGTTGGATGAACCCGGGGTCCAGGAGTTTCTGAACCTCAGCCGCTGCTGCCTTGTTCCTCTCACTTCCTAGGTTCCGCTTTTTCTGCAACACTGGCTTCTTTGATGGGTCCACATTCAGCTTATGGACCGCAATGCTGGGATCAATGCCTAGCATTTCACTTGCCTCATACGCAAATAAATCCTTAAATTCTCTGAGCAAAAATTTGATTTCTTTCTCCTCGCCCTTCACCAAATTCTTTCCTACTTTTACCGTTCTTTCTGGTAGGTGTTCATTCAGCACAAAGTCTTCATGCTCATCTGCGGCTACAAATTTACTGGCTTGATTCAGACTCATCACTGCCAATAATTCTACCGCTTTGTTATCCAGCTTTCTCTTTTTTGTTGGCGCGGAGCATTCTGGAGTTCCTTGACTCATGGGCTTGAGAGTGGTTAAATAACACTCCCTGGCGGCCTGTTGGTCTCCATGTATTGACCCGATAGACCCATTGTCACATTCAAACTTCATCTGCATTAGGTGTGGCACTATTACTGCCTTGGCGACATTCAGTGTTGGTCGTCCAAGGATGATATTGTACGCCATGGCATCTCGAACTACCAAAAACCTTACAAACATATTCCTTGGGTTTACCTTATCCCCCAATCGCAAAGGAAGAGTGACACTGCCCACAGGATGGATGACTCCTCCTCCAAATCCAATTATTGGGTGATGAATTGGGGTGAATGCCTCCTTTTCATAATTAAAATTCTGAAGGAACGATAGGCTGATGATATCAGTAGAGCTGCCAGTGTCTACCAGGACCCGTCGTACCTTCAGGCTGGCGACCTTTAACTCAACTACCATGGGGTCATCATGCGGTGTTCGTATGCTCCCCCTATCTTTCTCTGAGATGCATACCTCTGGGAATTTTCCTTCCGCCTTTGCCGATGAGGAGGTGTACACCTGACTCAGCTGCCGGACATAATCCTTGCCTCCCCTCATGGTCGGCCCGCCGGCTGGAAATCCTCCTGAGATAACCGCCACTACATCCGGCGGAGTGTTATACCCAGAGTTCTCATGGCTACTCCTTTCCTCCCTTCTTCTGTTTCCTCTAAGGTATGGCCCCAATTTGCCTTGGGACGCCAGGTCGTCAAGGACCCTCCTCAGATTTTTGCAGTCGTTGGTGTAGTGCCTCACATCTTTGTGAAAGTTGCAAAATTTCCTTTTGTCCCTACTTTCCACCGGTGCTCTCATGGGGGCGGGCATATGGATTCCCAACTTTGGGCCCACTTCCTTCAAAACTGCCCCAATTTCCTTATCATATTCGTAGGGAGATACATAAGGGGCGACCTCCCGTTTCCGCTTGAACTTGTTGTTATCCTCCCTTCTAGCTGGGGCGATAGACCAGGTCTCCGCCCTTCGTTCCTTTCTTTTGGGGATATTTTCTCGTCTTTCCTCAAACTTCTCTTTCATTTTGGTGGTGGAGCAGAGTTCTGTTGCATGAATGAAGGATTCTGCCTCTTTCAAGGCAGTTTTAAGGTCCATGATATCCTTTCGAACAATATCAAATTTCAACGTTTCTTCCCTCAGTCCCCGAAAGAAACAATCAAACGCCACATTTTCGTTTAAACTTGGAAATTGTAAGGCTTCCAAGTTAAATCGGTGTACATAATTCCTCAAGGTTTCGGAATGCCCTTGTGAAATTATGCCTAGATGTATGCTGGTCTTCTTTTCTTGCTTATTTACCATGAAGTGATGGCAAAAGAGAATGCTCAGCTCCATGAAGCTGTTTATGGAATTATCAGGTAAACTCCCAAACCATTTTTGTGCCACCCCCTTTAAGGTGGCTAGGAAGTGCTTGCACCAAGTAGCATCATCCGCTCCTTGTAGCAGCATGGCATGTTTGAATGTGGCGACATGGTCATCGGGATCAGATGTGCCATCAAAGGCCTCGATGATTGGAGGCTTGACTTTGTATGCCCTTGGTGCTGCCATGATCGCCAGAGAGAACGACAATTTCCATGATATTACCGCACTCTCATTCTGGGGGACATACTGTTGAGTGGGTTTCCTCCTAACCCTTTGTAGCTCCTCGCCTTCTTCGTCAGAAGGTTGAGCCTCTGGCTCGGCCTGGCGAGATTCCTCTTGATTTCTTTCCTTTTAGGGCGTTCTTTTGAATATTTCCCCCCTTCTGGCTCCGTATGGGGTTTTGGTTCTAGCCAAGATTCGCCGACATATTTCTCTCCTTTTGGCACTCGCCTGTTTGCTAGGCGTTGCCTCTGGCTGCATATCGTTCAATGTTTTCTTTACTTGATCCTCCACAGCCCCAACTATGGTGTGCTAGAAGCGAGGCAAGATGGCGTGCAGCTGGTCCATGATTACCGTTTGCCCATTGGCTGCTTCTGACTGTTCTGGTACTCCTGTCTGATTAAGTGAGCTACTATCTCTTAAGTTTTCATCTGAATCCATGAATTGATTATTGCCTGCCATTACTATGTATCTTCCCCACAGACGGCGCCAAATGTTGTATGAATACAAATGATCACAAGTTTATAACTTGAAAGATTCTTAATTACAAAGATCACACAGTAATGCTACAGACAAGACTTTGACTTGTTGACTTGGCATTGAAAATGGGCGTCCAAGCTAGCAGGTGTGATGGGTGGCGTGGTCCCTGGTGAACCTGGCGAGCAAAGTGTGCCTGGCGAGCAAAGGTCCAGCGCCTTGAGGTACCTGCACAAAGGAATAAATCCTTGACGGATTTATCCCCCTCCGATGCTTAAGTAAGTAACGATTTATATAATTTTAGAGAGAGAGAGCACAATAAATGCTTGTAATAAATGTGTGTTTAATGCCTTTGTTCTGGTTTTTCATGGGTATTTGTACTAGTGAAGGTACACTGTTTTGTCCCTTGTACAGTGGAGAACTATTCTCTTCTTTCCTCTGGTAGGGAGGAGAGGAGGATTACTCGGCATGTAATGGGGGTTTCTCTCTCCCACTTGGCTTTCTCCTAATCATGTGTGTTTTCTGGAGGACACGTGTCTTTCATCCATTTCCCCATATTTTGTCACACAGATTAAGGTTACGCTTTAATATGGACTATTGGATGAGTATATAACAATTATAGATTAAATGATTAAGTATTGATTTTTTTAGATTTAACTATGGATTGATGACTTTTAACTATGGAATATTAATGATTTATACTTAACTATGGAGTAATAACATAGTAGTAATTTTGATATGATATATTTCGTTATTAGTAGTTAATACATCATGAAACAAAAATGAGTAATACATTTTCATATGTAGTATTAAATATTTTTGTGAATGGCAATTGGCAATCCACTTATGTGATATTTTCATATTAGTGTGAATGATAATGTACTTATATTTTTATTTCATTTCTTGAATAGTAATTTCATAATATTTTTTCGTGAAAATTATAACCTATAATATACACACACACACATATATATATATAAATACATATATATATGGAAAAAATAAAAATAATAATAATTAATGTTTTAAAAATATATTATAAACACACTAATCATATTATGAACAAAATAAAGTCAAGTACAAAATTATGAACAAAAATATTACGAAATATGAACAAAATAATACTAAAATAATATATATGAACAAATAATATTATGAACAAAATAGTATATTGTGAACAAATAATATTAGGAATAAATGAATTAGCAAATTAAAAAAAAAAAAAGCTGAGCTGAGCTGAACTGATTGGAACTGAGATGAACTTATTAGAGCTGAATTAAATTGAATTGAAATTAAGCTGAAGTAAACAAGCCCTGAGTTAAACTGACGTACTTAAACCTTAAAAGTTAAGAGAGTGGGAGAAAGGCAATGGAACACGCTTCTCTTGTTGGTTCGTTGCAATTTTCTTTTATATATTACAAAGTATCACTAACACAGCTAATACACATCGATAATATTATGAACAAATTAAATCTAAATACAAAACAATGATGATAATTACAATAATAATAATAATATATTATATTATTATTATTATTATTATGAACAAAATAATATATATGTAATATATATAAGCAAATAATATTATAACAAATAATATTAAGAAATAATTAGCAAAATAAAAGAAGAGCTAAACTGAACTGAATTGAACGGAGCTGAACAGAACAGAACAAAACTGAACGGAGCTGAACAAAATTGATTTTAAACCGAAACAAACAGGCCCTTATAATCCCTATCCCACCCACCACCAATATGGCAATATGGTCATCCTTTCTTCTTATCTTTGTTACCCCTCTCTTACCAAACGCCCCCGTGAGGGTAAGGAGCTAGAGGCAGTCAACCAATCAATTGGAGAAAAACAATGCCTAATTGCATACCCTTAATTAGCAGTTAAACTACCTTTAAACAAAGTGCACCAAGAATTCTATCTTAATTACTTGCACCCCCATCTTAAAGTACCACACCTACAAGATTTCTGTCCAAAAGAACGTGAAAATACTAGTTGGTCACTTATTGCAAATTAAAATGCGATTTTGTAGTATTAACTGACAGTTTTGTAGTTTTTCATACAATGATCCTTCTTAGAGTTATATACACAAATAATAAAAGTCCCCAAAGGAACTTAGGGAGCACGGGTACCCAGCGATAGAGTATATAAATTATTCTTGGGTCTCAACCATCAAGTTAAACTTTTGGTTGAATTATTCCTCTAATATGGCATTAGAGTCAGCGTGACACAAAAATCACGGGTTCGAATCTCATCCACCCCTTCCTACTATGTGAAATCATTAAGCTCATAGTATGAGGGGGTCCGTGATGCATCCACACTTCAAAGTCCATCGGGCTCTCGTGTGATGGGGCGTGACAGAGTATAAAATCAATTCTGGGCCTCAACCATTAGTTTTAAGTTTTTGGTTAAGTTGGTCTCCTAATACGCTATCAGCGCCAACGTGACTCCAAGGTCACGAGTTCGAATCTCACCACCCCTCATTTTTAAGTGGAATATTAATGAGGACGTGATAGAGTATATAAACTATTTGTGGACTTCAATCATCAACTTAAACTTTTACTTGAATTATGTGAACTTATTTTTGCTGAACTGGACTTATTTTTACTTATCTGGACTTATTTTTGCTTAACTGAACTTATTTTTGTTGAAATCATAAAAAATTTATTAAGAATTGAAACTTATTTTTATTGAACTAAATTTAATTTCATTAAATTAAACTTATTTTTGCTGAAATAAGTAAAAATAAGTCGAGCAGAGCAGGGCCTTAGTTCTTCTAATACGAGGCCACAAACGACTCCGGAACAAAAGTCACAAACATTGCACCATCATTAATCGAAGCAATAGGCGTAGAACTAGAGCAACGTGTACCACTAGTCTACTATTACGTACCTTAAAGCTACGAGTACTAGTACTATTTACGTTAAAGATATCAATAACATTTCCAATTTATTAGTTGATTATTATTATTATTATTATTATTATTATTGTTATTATTATTATTATTATTATTATCATTATTATTATGTGTTCTAATAAAGAAGCTAATGTAATTATTAATAAATTAAATTGGTTGTAGTTAAATTGGTGGGGGAATGCTATTCGTTGCCACTAAATTTTTAGTGTTGTCCGTATTTTGCCGTAAATTTCGAAATTCGTCCTTCATCTTCTTTCCTCCTTATACTCACCCTTTCCTTTCTCTCTCTAAACCACCACCACAATCAACTCAACTCAAACATATCTCACCCCAACTCAAAAACAACTTCTTACAACCACCATCAACCAAAACTCACAACCATCACCACCATAAACATGGCTGAAAAACAACCGTAAGAAAAACATACAAAGGTTTCGAAATTCCTATAAGAGACCTTAGAAGCGGCTATGGCACAAGTGAGACTTTCGGTCTCAAGTTCTAGATCGGCGATAGCGAGTGGTGGAGCGGCGGAGTTGAAGGTATGTTGCTAAGCTTGTCATTCTTTTTTTAAATTATTTGAAACTTGCATAGACGAAGGTTTAGGCGATGGTGTTTGACACCTTCATCTAATTGAGGCGCAAGTCTCAATTGTTGAAGCAAAAATAAAAAAACAAGAAGCTTCCTCTTAATTGGACGAAGGAGGCTGAGACTTGCATCTGGATCTGGTGCTGGTCTCAACCACCCTGCGTCAGATTCAGACGAGGGTCCTATTTTTTTTTTTTTTTCGTTTTTAAATCTACAATAGCTATTAATCACCTTATAAATTGCTAGTTAGTTTGGTTGATTGCGATTTGATGCGTTTTATATGAAGATTTAATTGTCTTTGATGCATTCGTTTTGATTAATTAAGCATTTGGAGAGGAAACAAATTAAAAAAAAAAAAAGTGAGACCCTCGTCTGAATCTGACGAAGGTAGCATGAGACTTGCGTCTGGATCTAGCGCAAGACTCACACTACCTGCGTCAAATTCAGGCGAAGGTGTCAAAATATTTTATTTTTTTTCTTTTTAATTAATTTAACTAAAGTAATTAACGTTTAAAATTTTATTTAGATGCTAATTATTGTCGTTAACTTTTAAAATTAACGTTTAAAATTAACTTTATCTTAGTTAAACTTTTTATTTACATTAACTTTTTATTTAGATGTTAATTACCGTCGTTAATTTTTTTCCTTTATGAAACGCTCAGTAGTGTAAATAAAGTAATTAGTAGTGTAATTAGTATGGTTAATTACTTTATTTAAATTAAAGGAAGGGTTAATTTATGTTAATAATTTAATGTAAATAAAGTTACTCAATTGTTTGTTGTTATTTAGATGCTTACTTAATTGTAATAATTAATGGAAAATATAATAAGTAGTGTTAACTAATTATTAGTTATGTGATAATTGTGATAATTATGAATAATTGTTAGTAAATTAGTTTGAATAATTGTCATCCTTTAACTAGATTAGTATAATTAGAATAATTAAGGATTTTTTAGGATAAGGTTAGTATAGTTAGAATAATTATGGGTTTTTAAGGATAAGTTGTACTTAAGGCTTTTAAGGTCTCGATGCATTATAATTAGAATAGTACAATTAAGGCTTTTAAGTTGTACAAATAATTATAATAATTAGTTTTGTGGAAGACAATAATAAATGGAATCTGCTTAAAATTTAGCTCGGTTATGGTACTCGACACGTACATTCACGGAAGGTGTTTGCATCAGCACGTAGAGATGCGTTAGAAGTCGTGCCCAGGACGATGTGTACATAGTTCGACAACATGCACTTGTTTGAAGGTGATATATCATTGTCTACTTGTGTGGAGGGTAACGATCGTTCACACGATACTGCTTCCTTGGTTCGTCATGTTGAAGAGTCGTTGCAGGAAGATCATGAGGTTGCAGATCCGGTCCTATCTCAGGAGTCTACACAGATTACTCAAGATCCTATGCACGTTACTTAGGAGACGATGCAGGATACTCAGGGAGATGGTACGAGTACCGGGCCCAGCATGTCGAGGTCGACAGCCTACTGTAGCAGACAGGCGCCGCAAGCTACGACTTGGCTTGTTTAGGGACCTGTTTCGGGTGGGCCGGTCGATGCTAGTCACATACCTAGCATCGGTGGCCATGTAGTTGTACGGTTCTGGGAGGGTAGAGAGAGAGGGTCGTTGAAGTGCCAGAACCGAGAGAGAGTTTCTATTGCTTTGCGGACATGGGTTCGTAGGTTGCCACCGATGTCACAGGCTCAAGTTCGAAGGGTCGGTCTATGGAGTTTACCTATTTGTATTTGTGACACCATAGATATGCCCCTTATTTGTTCGTTCGTTGAGAGGTGGCAGCCTGATACGAACAGGTTTCATCTTCCTTCCGGAGAGATAACTGTCATGCTACATGATGTGTGGAAGATCCTGTGGGTACCTATTGATGGGCGATTGTATGAGTCTAGGCCGACTACGGTAGACCTTAAATCGTCCATATTATGTTTTTTAGGGTTAGAGGAGGCGTCGCAGAGCCTTTTTATGGGTCTGGTGGTCAACTTCCAGGCGATAGTAAGTGCTTGTGACTCGCCCACTCGTGACGTGGACACTCAGCTTGCCGCTATATTTTCGCTTATCCTTGGTTGCTGCTTGTTCCCAGAGAAGAGTGGGTCCCGGATGCCCATGTTCGACTTTGTGTTTCCTGACCAGCTTGATGACTTGGATGGTGTGTCTTGGGGGACAGCGACATTGAGTTTCCTGTACAGGCATTTGGGGATGACGAGTCGCGATCAGACTAGAAAAATTGCCGGTTGTTGGACATTATTACATTGTTGGATATTTGAGTATTTCCCTATGTTTTGACCTCACCGTGATAGGCATCCGGTGGCCGATGGCACGTCCTGTGCTATGATGTGGTTCGTTCGTCATGAGCCGAGACAGGAGGAGCGTCTTGCTGCCTTCAGGACACATATCAATGGGCTAACTGCGCAGGAGGCAAGAAAGTTTAGATAGTTATCTTTAATTTTACATCCGGGTGTTTGACATGCGTAATTACCTAACTTTGAATTCCATTTGGTGTTTATTTTCGTGACATTTGTTGTTCAGATTGAGTGGCTTCCTTACGGGTGGGAACCTGCCGTCGACGTGCCTAGGATTGCTTAACATTAGGGTTGTTCAAAATAATCCGATCTGAGAAAGTCGGATAATTTTTATAACATTTTAGTTGCGAATGTTTCGGATTGGATATCCGACACTTATCGAATCGGATATCCCACTCATTACGATTTACAGCTTGTCCAATCATTCCATCGCTGTATATACCCATGTACAGGAAAGAGTTGGCTAGTAAGTCATGGACAAGTGCACGTCGAACGAAGTCCCACATATCCTCGCTTCCGTGGAAAGCATCTGCTACGCATCGAAAACCGCAGTTGCCGTCATTCCTTACGTCGAGCCAACTTTCAAGATACGGTACGGTAGTATACACCCTGTTACTCTGTCACGATACCCAAACTCGGCAACATTGAAATTTGTCCCTGCATAGTAACAACAATAACAACAACAACAACAACAACAACAACAACAATAATAATAGTGTCTACAAACTAAATAATAATAATTAAAATCATAAAAATAAAAGTTAACGTATCGGTGGACCCTCTAGATGAAGGGGGGTCTCGAGATGATGTCGGATCCCGTGATTGAGAAGTGGAGCGGCCACCTGTACTTCTACTGCTCCTTCTACCTCGTTCCCATATACACAGAATCCGTCTAGTAGATGCTCCTCCATGTGGCCTCCTTCTAGTGTTCACAGCAGTGTCAAGGTCAAGAATTGGATCACTCGGATCCGTGTGGGAATGAAGTTGACTGTGGACAAGACGGGATATGGAACGGATGACAGAAGGGTCACTAGCATCAACCTCATCAACTAAAGCGCGAAAGAACTGTCTATCTTACTTGGCTTCCTCCAAAAAATCTGCCATGTCCGCCCTATTACCGATCACTAATGTCCTCCAGAACGGATCAATGTCATCTATATACATTGGCTGATCCACCACAAGTCACTGATGAATGCTGCATGCGCACGGTATTCCATGTGTCCGCCGGATGACATGGTCACACATTTCCATATTATGATCCCACTTTTGTATCTTCCTCACCTCCTTCGCTACTAGCTCCAAACAATTGTTTGAAACTTTACCCAAGAAAATGGACATGTGGAAGAGACACAATGTGCTCCGTGTCTACCTTTCACCTGCAAATCTCAAGAGAGTTTTTGATCTTGGTTATCTGCACTTCAATTACAGCGTGGACCTTCTCGAACAATGTGTCAACTACCGAAGTCGAACTGTTCACCCATTCTTTGAGGTACGAATGTTAACTCTCAGTCCGAAAGTTGGTCACATTGCCATAGTGACAAATCTTGTTTGTCCAACCTTTTACGAACTTCTCCTTATACTGCAGCCATGTAGTCTCCAAATAGGTTTGAATAATTGTTGCTTTTCGGGGATCCAAATGTCTCCTCCATGCATCTGCCATATCCTTTTCGCCGACCCAAAACCAATTATCCAACAACACCTAACGGTTCCACCAATACTCGGGCTCGGTAGTCGAATGCACCAATCTCCTAACATAAATTGCCTCCTCGTCTCCTGGGACCATTTTTTTGACAACCCAATTTTGAACATCCCGATTGATATGCCAAATACAAAGTACATACCCGGACTCAGGGAATATATCAGCAATGGGCTTTGTTAGTGATAGCTCCCGATCACTAACAATAGCTCTTGGTCTGATTCTAGACCAACCAACGTGCTCACCTCCTGAAGGAACCACCTGTAATCTAGCTTAGGTTCATTTCTCAACAAGGCCCAGATTCATCTGAGTCAAGAGAGAATAAGTACTTGTACCTGACGGCATACGAAAGAAACTGCTCAGCAGCATTCCGACCCTCGGATTTCTTCTTCATCAACCATTGTTTGCAGTTGTCAATATATTTCTTGTTAGGGTTTAGCTCCGAGAATTGCAACTGAATCGCTCTCAGCACTTGCGCCGATTTAGCATGCGCATCGGATATATCAGCAACCAACTTCTTCGCTTTTGGACTAAGACCACTAATTTGTCGATGGCCCTGCGGATACACCATCAACTCATGGTTGTGCGTTCCCTGATTCAGCATTGTCCTAACAAACCACAAATCACCCCTAGTTACCCCTTTAATACAAAAGCAACATCCTTTACCTTTTCTCTTCGTATGATGACGTTCTGCATTGTCTAAATCCCGAACCATATCGTTCTTAAGTCTGTCACACTTCAAGTACGTGTTTATTAAACCACCAGCACCCGCCTTTGTACTCGCAATTGTCAGAAAGAACCCAAGAGGTACGAGCACACCTCGTACCCACTTAAGTAAAGTATCACAATCTTCAAATCCTTCTTCTCGAATAAAGTAATGGTTATAATCCACGCTGTCACCCTCGAAATCACGTTCCTACACACACTACAAGAAAATCCATTTATTGCAATGACTTTTTGCAACGACAAAAAATAGTCACTGTAATACATCAGTTTTAGCAACCATAAGCTAAAGTCGTTGCAAATGTTGTTGCAAAAAATCAAAAATTTCATTTCCCTCCAACAAAAAAAACGCGAGGTTAACAAAATTTTGGTCAGCTAATGGCAACAAAAGAAGTCGTTGCTAAAGCATTTCACTAGAGTACAGCAACAATAAATATTGTTACTAAAGATGAGCAGTACTTTTAGCAACAATGAATGTCGTTGCAAAAAAGAAGTGTACAGTATAGCAACGACTTGTCGTTGCAAAACGTATGTTGTACTAATACATCAAATTTCTTATGTGTATACCTAAAACTAATATCTCACCATCATCCTAACTTATTATCTTCTCAAACAATCAAAACCCACTCCCCAAATTTATCCCCTTTTTTCCTCCACCCCACCTACATACAGCAATAGCCCTCCACCACACCATCACCCTTACGGCAGCTTCCCACCGAAGACCGCCTTTACACCACCGAAGACCACCATCACCCTTAGTTCATCTCATTTCGCACACCAGCCCCGCACCCTCACCTCTTCGCGGCTTCGCCCGCCGGCCTACCTTCACCCCACCTTCAACCACGACCTTCGCCCAGCGCAGCACCGAAGACCACCAGGCCATCACCCTCACATCACTCAATTCACACAACACCTATTTCTTTAATCTTTTACATTAAATCGCAGTAGACGGTGGTGAGTACTCAACTCAAATTACAGTGGTTCATCTAGTTTCAATTTTTTACATTAAATGGTTTTTTTTTCAGGGGGTTTGAGTACAGGAAGGTTAATTGCAGAAAACTTCAGATTTGAGTACGGGTTTGCAGAAGAGGAGAGGTATTTATTTTGCAGAAGAGGATTTGAGTACAAGAAGGCCCTATAAGTTTGCAAAAGGTTAATTTCACTATTTTTTTTTTTGGTATTTTTGAGTTTTTTTGTTGAATGATTTCTTTCTAATTTTGACTTTATTCTTTTCATTTGTTTTAATTTTGATATTCTGGGTTGTTTAGTGATTTTAATTTTGTGTTATTTTGGGGTTTAAAGTTTGCATTTTTGTTGATTTTTTCAAGATTTTATAACATTATTGCATTAATTTAATATTGTTTATGTTTAAGAAATTGTTAAGTGTTTTTAGTTTTTTTGGTTGGGTTTCAATTTGCATTTTCTGGGTATTTTTAATCTGTTTAAGATAATTCATCAAATTTTGAAAGTTTTGTGGAATAATTTTGTCTGGTTCATGATACATTCCAAATAGGTGGAACTAGTAATTAATGTCTTGCTTTGCTATTTTAGAACTTGAGTAGTATAAGTAAGAGGAGAGGTAGGAGAGTAAAATTGTGAGAACTTGGAGATTGTTACTATTGAAGTTGAGATTGTTGTATCTTGACAGTCATTATCTTCCTATTCGTTTATCTTGTTATCTCTTGCTTTTCATTCTTTGACCCTACTATATGTCAACGGATTTTGAAGTCATTGGCAATGTTATATACTTAAGTGCATTGGTGTTAAGCTGTGCTGCTTTTGAAGTCAATGGATTTTGAAGTCATTTGCCAGTATATGTTTTTCAATGAAACCTCCATATATATGTTTTGAGCTACTGCTTTGTTCATTAAGGGTTGTTAAAAGCAATAGCAATGCTTTTTAAATGAGTTTTGTGTTTTGGACATTTATTTTTTTCTTCTCCCAAATGTGATGCTTATGCTCTTATTTTGTCACATTAGGAGATGACTATAGATAAGGCATGGATGAAAGTAAAGAATCGTTCCTCTTGTGACTATGTGAAGGGTGTTGACAACTTTTTAAACTTTGCTCTTTCAAATGTTAGCCAAGAAGATAAGGACACTNCGATAAGGACACTATCACTATTAGGAGTCCTTGTAACAATTGTCGAAACATAATATTCAAAAGAAAGTGTGATGTGAGATTAGATTTGCTCAAGTGGGGGATGTATGACAAGTATACCATGTGGGAGTTCCATGGAGAAGTATCGCAAGGTGGAAGGGAAGATGAAAATTACAATCATATCGATCTTGATAATGACTTTGGCATATCAATGCTCCAAGATGCTTGTGGTGTGGGTCCTATGAATATTGGGGGCGATGATGAGTTGTTGAATGATATTGAACATGTCACCGAAGAACCTAATGAAAATGCCAAAAAATTTTATCGACTCCTTCAAGAATATCAGGAGCCGTTAAAGGTGAATGGAATGACTATGACTAAGCTGGAATACATTGTGAAACTTTTACACATGAAGGTTCTATATAATTGGTGTGACAGTTCTTTTGACAGTTTACTCAATTTTGAACGCCAGGCATGGGGAATTGATCTTCCAGAATCTTATTACGAGGCTAAAAAACTCATTAAGGATTTAGGTCTTGATTACATAAAGATTGATGCTTGTCAAAATGATTGTATTTTATATTGGAAAGAGAATGAGAATCTGAATGAGTGTCCCACTTTATCGAGATGGAAAAATGATGAGAAAGGGTCCTTAAAGGGAACTAAAGTGCCTCATAAGGTTTTGTGATACTTTCCTTGCAAGCCAAGATTGCAAAGGTTGTACATGTCTAGAAAAACTGCTAAAGATATGCAGTGGCACAAAGAACAAATTGTGGATGATGACATAATGAGGCATCCTCGTGACTCATATGCTTGGAAATCATTTGATGACGAGTATGGTGAATTTGCAAAGGAAGCACGTAATGTAAGGCTTGGACTAGCATGTGATGGGTTCCAACCTTTTAATAATTCACAACACAGTATATGGCCGGTTGTTCTTATTCCCTATAATTTACCACCATGGGTTTGCATGAAACCTCATTCCTTTTTTTTGACTTTGCTCATACCAGGACCCAGTAGTCCAGGGAGGAATATAGATGTGTATCTCAGACCATTAATTGATGAATTGAAGGATCTTTGGGACAATGGGGTTGAAACTTATGATGCCTATTTGAAGGAAAATTTCAGATTGCGTGCATCTCTTTTATGGACTATCAATGACTTTCCAGCATATGGAGATTTGTCGGGATGGACAACTAAAGGTGGTTATGCTTGCCCCTGTTGTAATAAAGATACGAAATGCACGTCACTCAAGCACAAAGGTGGTTATATGCGACATCGTCGTTGGCGGCCACTTGATCATAAGTGGAGAAAAGATGCATCTTCTTTTGATAATAAGCATGAGAAAGGTCATGCACCGCAACCACTTACAGGGGATGATGTGCTGGGGCATTTTTCTAGATTTACACAAGCGAAATTCGGAAAGAGTGAATCAAAGAAAAGAAAAAGGGAGGGCGAGAATTGTTTGTATGGTTGGAACAAAAAAAGCATTTTCTTTGATTTGCCTTATTGGAGCAAATTAAAAATCCGTCACAATTTGGATGTTATGCACATTGAAAAGAATGTCTCCGATAATATTTTAGGAACCTTGATGAAGATTAAAAATAAGACTAAGGATACTATAAAGGCTCGCATGGATTTAATGAAGATGCGAGTGAGGAGCGAGTTGCATCCAATTGTCGATGGATATAAACTTCGTGTGCCAGTTGCATGCTACTCTTTGAGCGCAACAGCGAAGGCTGCCATATGTGACATGTTTGCTACATTGAAATCTCCAGATGGATATTTATCAAATATTTCTCGTTGTGTCAAAGATAATGGGAAAAGAATTTCATGTATGAAGAGCCATGACCATCACGTGTTTATTGAACAATTGCTTCCCCTTGCAATACGGGGATTCTTGCCAAAACATGTGTATGAGACTTTAGTTGAGTTAAGTTTCTTCTCTAGAGACTTGTGCTCTAGAAACTTAACTATTAGGCAACTTGAAAAGCTAGAGAAAAAAATTCCTTACACATTGTGCAAGCTAGAGATGGTTTTTCCTCCTGCTTTTTTCGATGTCATGGTGCATTTAGTCATTCACTTAGCTGCCGAAGAAAAGATTGCCGGACTTGTTAGATATCGGTGGATGTATCCAGTTGAGAGGTAGGCTTCTTTGCTTGTATTGAGAATTTTGTTTAAAGGTTACAATATCAATTTATTAATCCAAGTATGACGATTTGAATTCAATAATTTTAATAGGTATATTCGAACTTTGAAAGCCTATATCCGTAATAGAGCACATCCAGAAGGTTGTATTGCCGAGGGTTATCTAGCGGATGAGTGCTTAACATTTTGCTCTAGATACATGAAAGACATTGACACCAAGTTTAATCGTTCAAGAAGGAATGACGAAAATGAAGTCATCAATGAGGATGCCTTACAATCTAACCTTGAAATATTTAGACCACTTGGACGTTCTATTGGAAATGGTGTGCCAATGCATCTTGATTTCAAGGAGTGTAGTGAAATCCATTCATACATTCTTCAAAATTGTGATGAATGATGAAGCTATCGCACACCTATCAAAAATAAACCAAACAACACTAACTAATGTAGCTAGGGAAGTAAGGATCGAATCCTCAGGGAAGCAATTGAACTCTATTAGTTCTAAAAAGCTTAAACCGTACAAAGAGCCTTGGTTGAGAAATGTTGACTAACTAACTGACTACTAACTAACTACTAATCAATTACGGGAAATGACGGAGATTAAAACCAATAAATAAAGCCTAGGGTCATTCGGGTCACCAAGAACAACTAATGGATTCACTAACAAAGACGTTCAATCTCACAATTATCGTCAAATTAGGGCTCACTAATTCTCTCGAATCTAGACTCCCTCGAAACTCATCTAGCGGCTCTCGCTCATGCCTAGACTAATTCCGCCTATTATTCAGTGGTATTATTGTGGTATTTTTACCTCTCGGCATCAAATTCAACAATTACCAAAATTACAACTAAATCTGCGCACAATTCAATTGTAAACGAAAAACCCAATAATAGGAAATTGACTACTAATTGCGGAATTGAAAATATCTAATTTAGTAGTCCATTAATTAGTCAAGGTTTCCCTAACCCTAGAAATTTGACTACTCACTCATGATTATGAAAATTAAAGCAAACATAATTGTAAAATTCATAATTGAATTCATGAAGTAATTGACAATTAAACTAATTAACATCAACAATTAACTAAATTAATTAGACTAAAGAAACTAAAAAGCATAAATTAAACTAAAATAAAGAACAAAAGTAGAAGAATTACCAAATTGAAGAACAAATTGAAGACTTGAATTGAATTGAAATTTGATTGTTAAGAACAAAAACCCTAATTCCCAAATTAATTTGAGAGAGAAAAAGTGCTTAATAATAATACCTAAGAGAGTAATTCTAAATTATGAAAAGCATAAGTTATTTTGCCTAGAAAGTCGTGCCTATTTTACCCAAAGTTGGGCTTACAAAGCCTAGGTACGAAGAAAATAAAAGAAAAAGAAAAGTTCCGGAAAAACGGCTGATGCGGGCGCATAGGAGATTTATGCGCCCGCATCAACCTCCCAGAAGGCCTTCTCAGCTGATTTTCTCTTTAAATGCGGGCGCATGTCAATTTCATGCGGGCGCATGTCAATTTCATGTGGGCGCATGGAGTCCTCATAAGCTTATTCTTTTCTTTTCTTCTTATTTCTTCACGATTTCTTCAAGACTTGTTTACATAGCTTTTTCGCACGCACTTTCATGCATCTTCATTCTTATCCCGTCCAAGCTTTCCGGCTTCGTTCCGAGCCTCGGTTTCCGTGTTCCTGAAATTACAAAACACACCAAAACCGAGCATAATAACCGCAAATGATAAAATTAAACTAAAAAGCTCTAAAATTGCCGGAAATCAATCAAACTTGGCGAAACACTTCAAATTAGCTAAAGAACACCAAATGAGCTAAAATAAAGCCAGAATAACAACTACTAGGCATAAAATTGGCCCGAAACAAGGGGGAAAACACCATAAAAACCGCACATATCAAATTCCCCCAAGCCAAGCCTTTGCTCGTCCGGAGCAAAGATAACGAAATGACTTTCACCCCATAAAAACATATGCATCACAACTCAAGGATCTTTTCGAGTTTACTAAGATCAAAGCAAGTCAAATGCTACACATTCCTAAGCAAAAGTCAAACAAAGCCAACCAAGCAAGTTTAATGAATCGATGACTAGAATAGCTCACGGGTTGTCACTCCACACAATTGAGCATCTAACAATGTAGCTCACCCTCACCACCCAACCATAAGAAAATGGAATGCAAATGCAATAAAGTGTTTAAATGCAAGTTTTGAGGAGCCCAAAACCACATCTCATACCTCATGCAAGTGTTTAAAGGTATACACTCAATCCTAAAGTCGACTCGAAATGCAATTAATACTCTACGACCTTGCCAAAAGACTCTTCCACAATCAACCAAAGCATGCACATGAAGATCAAAGAGGACTTTATAAGCTTGTAACGTAAGGCTAGGGTGAAGGGTAAGATAAATTTGGGATAATGTGGCTGAAAATGCGGGGTATACGCATATAAAACATCGGAGACTCACCAACACATCATACAATAACATCAATGTCTCCCATCATCCAAATCCAACCGAATCAAACCAAACTTTTAGATTTTCATTCACTTCACACCTTTATTTTCATTCAAAGCACAAATATAAACTGAATTCAAGCTTTTCATTCATCTACTTCAATTTCAACTTGTTTTTCTTCCTTTTTTTTTTCTTTCAATTTCATTGCTTTTTTTTCTTCTTTTTTTTTTCATTTCACTTTAGTTTCACGACTCTTAATAGTTAGCCATTAAGACCAAACTATCACGCGTACATAACTGGACTCCAAATCACATTTAGAAACCAACACATTGTGTTTTAAAACACCATCGACAAAATTATGATGTAATTTGGAGTTGATAGTGTATGAAGACAAAACCATCGACATAATGTATGTTTTGTTATGAGTCTTCATAACAAACTATCACGTCTTCAGGTTATGGAGATGTAATTTGGAGTTGATAGTGTATTACACATGAATGATTGTGGTTTTCCTTGTGGTTGAAAATTATTGTGATAAGGCTTGGTGATGGGATTTGCATGAATATAGAACAGAATGATTGTGGATTAAAAATTTTCAGGTTTTGGAGATGTCATTTGCAGTTGTAAACAGGTTTTGAAACCATTTATATGGTGGCTTAGTTCAAAATACAAAGGAGACTCTGCCGAAATTTATGCTCCACTTATTGATAGTATCTTCATAATTTTTAAATATTATCTTATGCATTCTCTTACTTATGAATTAACTCTTACCATTCTAATACATGCAGGGTTAACAAGATTGTGACCGCATTTTGTTATGAAGACGTTGAAGGTTAATTGCTAATTGTATGCGTAGTGCTTTAGGGTAGTAACATTGCTATAAATTTTTCTATTGATAGGAAAGTGAGAACATTCTAACATCAATTGACATAATGTATGTTTTGGACTCTTTATGTAAAGATGATCACATATTTTTGGTTTGTAATATACATATTCTAAATATATATATATATTTTATTTGAAATTCTACTTTTGGAGGTGGTTGGATTATGTGCAACCAAAAGGTATATTTCCGTAGTATATATGGTTAAAAGATCGATGATTCGTTGCAAAGAATGTTGTGACTTTGGATAAGTTTTTGCAACAAAAAATTGTTGTTGCAAAAAATGTATGCGATGATATTTGATACGTTTAGTAACGACAAAAGCTGTTGCAAAAGACAAGTACCATTAGAAATGACAACATTTTGCAACACCAAAAGTCATTGCAAAAAGAAAACTAGCAAGAAAAGGTTAACTTTTGCAACGGAAACTGTCGTTGCTAAACAAGATGTATTGCAACAACTATTGTTGTTGCGTAAGACCGTATATATGTCGTTGCAATAAATAGTACATTAAATTGGGATACAGGTGTTTTTGGCAACGACATTTTAATAGCAACGACAAAAGTCGTTGCAAAAACAGTGTTTTTTGGCAACGAAAAAAGTCGTTGCCAATGCTTTCGCTACAGCTATACCCGCAGCGACCTTGCAACTTTAATCGTTGCAATAAATGGATTTTCTTGTAGTGACATTTAAAACCTAAATTTATTATAAAATTATACCAAATTAATTCCGTAAAATGAAGCCGTAAGTATCGATAAACATTCTTTATCATCCTAATTTATAAAACTAAATCATAATTATTTAAAAATTTATACGATAATTAAATTTCAAAACTTACTTATTAATTAATAACTTAGTTATATATTTGTAAAATTAATAACTTAATTAATTATAAGCTCTAAGATTTTAATTCATATTTTTTAATTTATGTACAACACTTTAAAAAAATTAAAATAATAATTCTAAGTAGATTAACAACAATAATCCATAATTAATTAATTAATTAATTACAATAATTAATTAATTAATTAATTACAATAATTAATTAAATTAAACAACAAAAAAACAAACAAAAAAAAAATCAAAAAAAAAAAATGTGACACCTTTGTATCTGTTAGACGAAGGTTGCTTGAGACTTGCGTCTCCCTTAGGCGCAAGTCATCTTTTGTTTTTTTTTTTTTTAATTTTTCAACATAATATAATGAGACTTGCGTCTCACTTAGGCGCAAGTCTCAAATTCATCGCCCATTTTTGACCTCTGCGCCTCATTTAGATGCAAGTCTTTTTTTTTTTTTTTATTTCCAACTGAGACATTCATCTCACATAGGCGCACATCCCATAGTTATTGCCCATATTTTGACCTCTGTCTCTCATTTAAACGCAAGTCTCAAGTGTATTTTTACTTTATTTTTTTTTAAAATTTTGACACCTGCGTCTAACACTATTCGCCTGATTGAAACACATTTCTCAACTACAAAAAACCCAACTAAAAACTTACCGGAAGTTGCGACATCTTCGATTCCCCTCCTTCGACGGTGGCGGCCAACCTCATGCAACCCGGCGACCATTAGAATCCGGTGAGAAGAAAAGTAAGTGTGGTGATGGAAAAGGTTGTGGAAGAATTTTTAGTGAGAGAAATTAGTTTTGAGAAGCAAGGACACAAGTGGAAAAGAGGAGCAAAATACAGGCGATTATAAAGATTTCGCGGACGATGAATAGCGTTTCAACTAGCTTTTCACAATCCGAGGACTGTGCTCCCGGGTGTATATCTCTTGATATACACCCGTTTTTGCAAAAATAAAACATCAAGTATTTTTCATAGAACATTGATCATATTATAAAACAATAATGTTTTTTTACAGAATAATATGGAAAACAAAACATTAAGTACAGTTTGTAAACATTAACTGCTACAAAACATTAACCTAGGATAATGTTAACTCCAAAATATGAATCTAGTACAGAAATCTGAAGTGTAGAACTTGGATTGCTTAAATGACAAATAGTTGCATCATCTGCTGCATTCATATACTCCTGTTGAAAAAAAATATAAATTTAATTAGTGAAAAAAATATAATAAAATAATTATGTTATCTAATAAAACAATAGATGTAGATAAAAAAACACAATTTATAATTTAAGATAATAAAGTAATATAGTTGATTTTTAAAATAGATTAATTAACATCTTCAGTTAAACAAAAAACAGTCAATAAAATAATAAAAAACTTAATAAAACAAAAAATTTATCTGTAATATAGCATAAGGTAAACCTAATGAAACAAAAAATTTATAAAACGTCATATTACATTTATAAAACATATAGTCAATTTCTAAAAAAATAACTGTGTTATGTTAAATTTTGTAAAACATATGCTTTTTATAATAAAACAATTGATAAATTCATAAAAATCTAGTAGAACAAAAATATTGACTATAATATAGCATAAGCTATACCCAACAAAACAAAAAAAATTATAAAACATCGTGTCATATTTATAAAACATACAGTTGATTTCTAAAAAACAAGTGTTGAATGTTAAACATGTATAGTTTACTAGAACATCGGCATTTTATAATAAAACAATTGGTAAAAAAATATAAAACATTATAGATCATAAGCTAAAATTAACATAATAAAAAATTTATAAAACATCGCATAGTATTATAAAACATTAATATTATTTAATAAAACAATGAATGTATATAAAAAACAAGATTTGTAATTTAGCATAATAAAACATTAACTAATATAAGATTTAAGTTGTGTTTTATATGAAACTTTAAAACATCAACTATATATTTTAGAACATAAAATATAACAAAACAAACATGCTTTGAAAACGGCAAATTATATATTATTAAAATATAACTAATAATAAAACAAACACTAGAAAATTTAAAACATTATTTTGTCGTTATATAACATTAAAAGTATTACCTGCACAGATTTTTGTGCATTTGTCTTAGTTTTACTAGCACTCTTTGCAGCTTTATTCTTCCAAACTTTAATCTCTCTTTTCTTGATATTACTCATCTTCTTCAAAGTACTCTTTGGCATTGCATTTTTTGTACCCTTTTTCCTTTTCTTCGATGAGTCTTTTACCTCAGGCTCGGGTGAATAAAGCATGTTCTCAACTTCTTCTACTGTAGTTGATTCATTAACATTCTGTTGGTTTCCAAAAAACAACTTTTCTATGTTAAACTTCTGTAGTTTTAGTAAAAACATCTTCAGTGCATATATAAAACAATCGCTTCGAAACATAAAACAAAACATAACAAAAATATTGAGAATAATAAAACAATACATTCATCAAACATGTTTATGAATTATTATTTGATAATTATAAATAATATAATTTATTTTAAAAAAACAACTATAACAATATTAAATTCAACATAAAAAGTAAATTCAATTATAGCAGTATTTTATAAAACATCATTCATATTTATAAAGCATATTTTGATTTCTGAAAAACAAATGTTCTATGTTAAACTTGCGTATTTTAAGTAAAACATCTTCGTTTTATAATAAAACAATTTATAAAAAAACATAAAACATAATAGTACAAAAATATTAAGAATAATAGACCACAAGTTCAATCTAGCAGAACAAAATTTTCATAATACATCAATTCATATTTATTGAACAATGCATATAATCTATAAAACATACCTTATATAGTTGATGAACTCTTGTTGCTTTTCTTCAATCTTTCTCTATAACAAACAAAGAATCTTTGTCTGACTGTCACATTGACATATCTGAAATAACGCTTTCCTTTTTTCACTCCAAAACCATATTTGAAGTCATACTCGTCATCTTTATCTTCTTTTTGAATTATATCATCTTCTTCTAAAACTAATTTTTTGGATAAAATATCCAAAACTTTAAATCTAGCAAGAGATTTGTCCATCAATAAAACTGTAAAGATATTATAGAAGAATAAAAACTGAAAAAAAATAGTGAGAAAGAGAAAAAAAAAAAACAGAGAGAGAGAAAGAGAAATCAGGTAGAAGAGAAATAATGAAAGTTTGAATTAAGTGATGTTAATTTATATAGGCTATAAATTATTTATGGAAAGTAGAAAAATATAACTGATAAAACATTTAAATAAAATTGTAAAACATGATAAATAAATAAAACATGTAGTCAAATATAATAAAACAGAGAGAAAGAGAGAGAGAGAGAGAACTAGAGAGAGAAAGAGAATTCAAGAAGAAAATAAATAATGAAAGTTTGAATCAAATGATCTTAATTTATATATGTTGTAAATTATTTATGGAAAATAGAAAAATAAAACTGATAAAACATTTAAATAAAATTATAAAATATGATAAATAAATAAAACATGCAGTCATATATAATAAAACAGAGAAAAAGATAAAAAAACAGAGAGAAAGAGAGAGAACTAGAGAGAGAAAAAGAGAAATCAATAAGAAAAGAAATAATGAACAACCAATGTTCTATGAAATTAATAAGTGTTTTATTAGACAAATATTTAAATCATTGTTTTATAAAATTAAACAAATGTTTTATCCAAAATAATTTTAAACCAACGTTTTATATTTTTGAACTAATATTTTATCCACTTAAAAACGGGAGTATATCAAGAAAGCACCATCCAATTTTTATATTCAAAAATAAGGAAATAGAACCGCGTAAATGGGACTAACTTGTACGAGGAGCTAAAGAGGTAGATACATGGCATGTTCTGACTTATTTAAGAAATAATTAAGTATTATCGAATAAATATTTTTGGTAGTTGATACCAAAACTCAAAGTTATACTCATTAATCTTCATTTGAAAGTGCATGAATTCATCATGCACAAATTCTAATCAATCATATTTCTTTAATAAATCAAATAAATTAGCGCATCGTTTGGTACGCAGCATCATAGAACAAAATATAAAATGGTTTTTTTTAGACAAATTGTCAGCTAAGATATTACGTGTGGGGCCCTACATCAACAGACTGTATTAGTGTTATGTTTTTTATCTATCTTTATTATAGCCAAGTGTCAACTAACCTTTTTATATATATACTGTGTATCTTCCTCCAAGCAATATCCCCCACATTAGCTACCTTTTTCCCACAACTCCAAACAAACACTGCCTTAATTCACATGCATCTACCGCTTTCATAGCTTACACAAAAACCAAGATACAAATATCAAATATAAGTGCCAAACATTAACAACAAACAAATTAAACTAATTTGGTTTTAGGCGCCATGAATTATTCTTGTTCTTCTTCTCCTCAATTTCATAGCTTTTGTAAATGCTTATTACTCTTAATATGTATATGTCTGTCTACTTCATCTTCATTTGCATCTACTAGTAATCAAGCTAATGGTAAAGGACAACAGATCAGCTCAAACTCAGTATTGGTTGCACTTCTCGACTCGTCGTATACCGAGTTAGCCGAGTTGGTGGAGAAGGCATTGTTGTTGCAATCTTTGGAGGATTTAGTTGGTAAAAATAATGTTACCATATTTGCGCCCAAGAATGAGGCTTTGGAGCGGGACTTAGACCCGGAGTTCAAGCGGTTCTTGCTTGAGCCCCGGAATCTTAAGTCCCTTCAAACCCTCATTCTTCACCACATTATCCCTTCTCGAGTCGACTTGATACATGTTATCAAGCCGACTCGAAAAAGGGCAATGTCCAATCACCATCTTCGCCTTTCGTTTACCAACAACAAAATGATGGTTGAGGAATCTGTGGAGGTAGTTGATCCTAACTCAATCACAAGACCAGATGGGTTAATCCACGGAATTAATAAATTGTTGGTTCCGCAATCAATCCTTCAAAACTTTAACCAACGTAGGGAGCTTCGCTCTATATCAGCGGTGCTCCCAACTGCTGCCCCAACGGTGGATCCTCGTAAAACCAAGAGGAGTCCCCGTTCAAAGATGGGACCTGCTGGCTCTCCACAAGCGCCAGCAGTTTCCATCTTTGAGGCACTGGCGCCGGGACCTTCATTAGCCCCGGCGCCAGCTCCAGGACCAGGAGGGCCCCGCCATCATTTCGATGGGGCTAGTCAGGTGCAAGACTTCATCACCACTCTAGTCCATTACGGCGGATACAACGAGCTAGCTGACATACTTGTAAATCTCACATCTCTTGCAACCGAAATGGGGCGGCTCGTTTCGGAAGGATACGTGATCACCGTCTTGGCTCCTAATGATGAGGCCATGGCGAAGCTGACAGCGGATCAGTTGGCTGAGCCCGGGGCTCCTGAAGAGATAATGTACTACCATATCATTCCCGAATATCAAACCGAAGAGAGTATGTATGGTTCTGTGAGACGTTTTGGGAAAGTTAAGTATGAAACGCTGCGGTTGCCTCATAAAGTCATGGCTGAAGAAGCTGATGGGTCCGTCAAATTCGGGTCGGGTGATGGGTCGGCTTACTTGTTTGACCCGGATATTTTTACCGACGGTCGAATATCGGTTCAGGGGATTGACGGTGTTTTGTTTCCTACGGAAGAAACTAAGTCACCGTCTGCTGTGAAAAAAGTCGTCACGAAGCAAAGACGAGGTAACTTCTACTACTAACCTTTATGCCTTTTTTGGTTAATATTTTGCTTGATTAATTTTCCTTATTAAGTTAAACCCTTTTGCTTTTATTATTCAATTGTTATTATTAGTACGTTTTTTTGTTGCTAAATTGTTATTATTAGTACTAGAAATCTAGAATCTTGTTTAGGTATTAGCCATTAGGCGCTAGCTAATTAAAATTTCAAGTAATACAGCAGTTGACTGTCACACACAAACTCGAATAAATGTCCGTTTCTTAAATAAAAACATTATTATATATGTAATATATTAGTTGCAATAATTTAATATGAATCGGGTAAAAAAATTGCTAATTTGGTGTAGACACGATATATGTAGTAGGACCATAGGAATTTAATTTGTAGCAAGCCAACATAAACGACCAACAATCAGGTTTATACCAAACAGGGCCTAAAAATGGTGAATTGTTTAATGTTGACAAATGACAAGTTGAGTTATTATGGGGATGTCACAATAATGCTTTTATGAAAAAATTTTGTGGGAAGACAAAATTAAGTGTAAATTAATTAAAATTATAAAGATTGCCAGCTAATATAAGGCTATTGTTTTTGACTAATTTTTGGTGGGGTGATATTGAAAGAATTATAGAAGTAGGACACATAGAATTATTGAGAGGCAGTTGGTGATGTTTATTCCGCTCTCAAATGAACTTTCCAAACAATAGATTTTTGTCACTACTAACTCAATATTGGCTGGCATGACCCCACCATTAATTTCTTATGCAAATTTAACTCCACCAAAAAAAAAAAAAAAACAATAAAAATTAGAATAATAGAAATATGGAGTAAAGATAATAATAATGTATGAAATAATCTAAGCTTAATTTATAGTGACATATTGTAGGTCCAATTCTTTTCCTTTTGATTTTCCACTACTTTGAGTTGCTCCCTTTCTTAAGGTATAATTTTAGTGTTCTTTTAGTCTTTTACTTTGCACATATATTGCCTTATATGATGAACTGGCTTTGCGTGTATAAGAATAAATATTTTCTTATTGCTATGTTATTTTATACTAAGATTTTCTTAGCTGTGTGATCCACATTTTTTGGTAGTTATTACATACTTTGCCACCCAAAAACTAGAAAAATATTGAAGTATATACTAAATAGTATATTGAGCTGCTTGCATTCATGTTCAGTATTCAATGTTTTGTCGCTGGTCCAACTTCCATGTTGCAACTTGCAAGCATTTGAAATTCTTTATTTGGGTTAATCAATGGCATATAGGCGGTAACTTATAAAAACTAAGACTTTGTTCTTTTGGGCTTAATTTCCACTTAGTTCGTTTCAATTATTTTTGACTTAGCATATTAAGTTTATTTAAGTTTAGACCGAATTCGGCGTCTAAGAACATATTTTCAACAGGAGACTGGCTATTTGGCAATGCTAAGCTTTGAGATTAGTTTGATTATTTGCTAACCAAATATAATCTATTTTCATTTGGAAAATGTGACAATATGCCAATCATTTTAAAAATTCAAAATAGCTCTACCAATTTGATAGCATTAATCACAGATGAAAGCATATGTATGAAATATATTAGCAAAGCTGTCAAAGAATCAAAAAAATCCTTGTCAGTTGTCAGAAGTCAGATATTATATAATAAGCTGTGTGTTTATACATTACTAATGTATTATTTAGGGGAGTTATTGAGCTGACTTTAGTCTAACAATGAATTTACAATTTACTAATGTGAAGTATAACTATTTTTGCAGGGAAATTGCTGGAAGTAGCATGTACATTAGCTGCAGCATTTGGACAAGATTCACAATTTACGTCTTGCAGTCCACGAGTATAACTTCAATTATTCAAATTTCGAATGGGAATCAAAAACCGAAAAAAAAAAAGGAAAAATACAGGAAGATCATTAGACATGTAGAAACGTAAGTATTAAAATCCGTTAGACAAACTGTTATATACCGAGTTCTATATATCTTTCAATATTTGCTGATCATGAGATCTCTGGTTGTTTTTTGCAGTTTTAGGTTCAATTTTTCATTTGGGAAACGAAGTTTTCCAGCCTAGGAATCTACCTCAGATTCTTAATACTTGCTAGAAGAGATTATTTATTGATTGTTTACGTTGGATAATCGTTGATTTGTTGGTAACTTTTGTAATTAGAAAATCGATTCTTTGATTTCATTATTTATATTTGTTTCTGTGTGGAAGAGGGGCTGTATATTGAGAAATTCTTTCAGGGGTTTGGGACATAATTTTGTGAATGGAACATATCCCAGTTTTGATCCCTTGGTTTTTGATTTAACATATAAATTTATCAATCGATCATCAACAAAGATCATCTTCTTTCATCCACTCGGATCGAAAACCCAATGCTCATTCAAATTGCATTGATTCATATTCATCTTAATTACTTCAAACCATTGTCATCATCATTAGTCTAAAGTCATAAACTCCTCGACTTTTTTTACTTAGTACACTAAAATCAAGTGTAATTTAGTAAAATAAATTTAGTTCAGTAAAAATATGTTCGGTTCAACAAAAATGTTCAGTTTCAATCTTTGATAAATTATTAATTATTTCAGCAAAAATAAGTGTAATTCAGCAAAAATAAGTTCTCCTCAACTTATTTTTGTTGATCTGAACTTATTTTTGCTGAACTGAACTTATTTTTATTTATCTATAACTTATTTTTGCTGAACTGAACTTATTTTTACTCAAATCATTAACAATTTATTAAGGATTGAAACTAATTTTTGCTGAACTGAACTTATTTTTGCTGAACTGAACTTATTTTTGCTGATCTAAACTTATTTTTGCTGAACTGAACTTATTTTTGCTGAAAATAAGTAAAAATAAGACGAGGAGAACATGACCTAATTTGATAGAACAGGGCCTAAGTACAAAAAAAATTAGTCACCCTTAATATAGCGAATTCATGAAACTTTATGATTGTTGTTGTACGATTTAACTAGCTTTGGTTCCCGGGCGATACCCCGAAACATTTTTTTATGAAGGGTTGCCGCCACAAACATTTGATAAAGTTTCATTTCAAGAATTCTTTAATTTGTTAATTTAGTTTTGTCAAAAAATGAAATGGTAAGTGAACAATTAAGAGTATTACAGTGAGTATTCACCGTAAATATATCCACAAAATATTTTATAATTACGATAAAAAAGTTTCAAAGAGTTATATACTTATATGTATATATTGGTGATAGTTGGCTTCAAATATTAAATGAATTCGTATACTTCGTAATTTATTTAGCAATGACCTTATTATTATCTGAGAATATAATGTGTGTTTAATATGTTTGTTGATAAAAAATATTAAATATATGTTTTACACGTGAACATATGATTGAAAAAAAAATGGTCGAAAGAAAGTCCGATTATTATGATATTAAAGAGATAAAATGACATCATAACAATTATATATATATATATTCATTATAATCACATAAACAATAGACAGGGAGCATGCATCTCCACCATTTGCAATGATAGGCTAAATGTTGGTCTCGGTCGAACCTCTTATCGGGCACCATCTCACGCATCTCCATCATTTTGATATTAAAGAGATAAAATGAACATGAAATGGTCTTTTTAATTTTATTTTAATGAGTTATTCCTTTTTAGGCTATCCATGATATCATAGGTAACTATGGAATAATAGAGAATAATAACATATAGCTTAGTTGGTAAATCATGAGTCTCATATGTCAAAGGTCATGAGTTCAATTCTTATTAAACACATTTTTTTTACCATCGAAAAGTCATTTTGGAATTAAGGTGGTGCATGGCATTCTTCGCCTTGCGTTTTATTATATAGTAGTTGATTGTTCGGTCATATTGAACCGCTGCCCTAGGTTTAATCTAATCAAGTCTAAGTTAAGTCTTAAGTCCGCAAAAATTATCTTTTTTTTTTTAATTTTTGAACGAAAATATAATTTTCATTAATTGAAAGTCATACGAGATCTACAATAAACATTATAGAACAGTAAATTACTATCTAGATTAACCAAGTAAAATTATTCTTTAAAGTAAGTATGATGATGAAAAACTAGATCCGATGATAACACAATCCTCGATTGTTCGCTGAATTATAAAGCCTTCTATGAGGGAGTCCATTTTCAGGACATAGTCTTGGAAATAAATTTCATTACTTGACCATGTAGATCGCATCTTCAATTCCAACGTTAATTGCAAATTTGTACGACATACAACCCATAAATCCAATCTTTCAACGAAAAAAATGAACTCTAGGGAGAGAACAAGCTTAGAAATTTGGAAGAAATCACTCATAAAGAGAGAGTAAAGAGGATTATTAATAACTAAATAAAAAAGAAATAAAGAAATTGAGAAACATAGTTTTGGAAATAAATTTCATTACTTGACCATGTAGATCGCATCTTCAATTCCAACGTTAATTGCAAATTTGTACGACATACAACCCATAAATCCAATCTTTCAACGAAAAAAATGAACTCTAGGGAGAGAACAAGCTTAGAAATTTGGAAGAAATCACTCATAAAGAGAGAGTAAAGAGGATTATTAATAACTAAATAAAAAAGAAATAAAGAAATTGAGAAACATAGTTTTGGAAATAAATTTCATTACTTGACCATGTAGATCGCATCTTCAATTCCAACGTTAATTGCAAATTTGTACGACATACAACCCATAAATCCAATTTTTCAACGAAAACCCTAAAAATGAACTCTAGGGAGAGAACAAACTTAGAAATTTGGAAGAAATCCCTCATAAAGAGAGAGTAAAGAGGATTATTAATAACTAAATAAAAAAGAAATAAAGAAATAAAGAAATTGAGACTTACCATTATTAAGGTGATGATGATGATAACCCCTTGTGGCGACTAAAAGTTTTACGGTTTTTGGTTTTTGGAGAGGAAAAAAGTGAAACATGAAGCACCTAAAAATCTAAAATTTGTTACCTATGATAAAAAGAAAAAAAAAAATACCAAAGCTCTTTGCAATTACAACGAAAGTATGAGCTAACATATATCACTTTGATCCTATCTATAAATAAAAGACTATACGAAAAGAGAAGTCACTCGAGCAAAAATTTGCCACGTGTTGCTTTGTATTGTAGATTTGTAGTTGAAAATTTCGCACCTCTTTTTTATTAGGATTTTTTCGTTAGATGAGAGAATGAGACATTTTAATTATTATTATTATTATTATTATTATTATTATTATTATTATTATTTTTTCTTTTTCTTTCTTTCTTTTTTTTTTTTTTTTCGAAAACACAC
>PYUH01000036.1:9650704-9750133 GCA_016808085.1 Suaeda aralocaspica | reverse complement strand
GACATACTTCCCCTTACGAAGTATGTTTTGACTTTCTTTCATAGGAAGTTAGAATTTTTTAGACTTCCCTCCTTTGTGTCCATGTGCGTTCAACTCGGCAAAGTGGGAAGTCTTTGACTTCCTTGTTTGCCGGGTTGAACGTACAATGGCATAAGGAGGGGAAGTCCCCTTTACTTCCCCTTAGGAAGCATTTAAGGACATACTTCCCCTTAGGAAGTATGTTTTGACTTCCTTTCATAGGAAGTTAGAATATTTTACACTTTCCTCCTTTGTGTCCATGTGCGTTCAACTCGGCAAAGTGGGAAGTCTTTGACTTCCTTGTTTGCCGGGTTGAACGTACAATGGCATAAGGAGGGGAAGTCCCCTTTACTTCCCCTTAGGAAGCATTTAAGGACATACTTCCCCTTAGGAAGTATGTTTAGACTTCCTTCCATAGGAAGTTAGAATACTTTAGACTTCCCCCCTTTGTGTCCATGTGCGTTCAACTCGGCAAAGTGGGAAGTCTTTGACTTCCTTGTTTGCCGGGTTGAACGTACAATGGCATAAGGAGGGGAAGTCCTTTTACTTCCCCTTAAGAAGCTTTTAAGATCATACTTCCCTTTAGGAAGTATGTTTAGACTTCCTTTCATAGGAAGTCTCTTCCCTTAGGAAGTTAAAATAACTTTAGAGTTCCCCCCTTGGTGTCCATGTGCGTTCAACTCGGCAAAGTGGGATGTCTTTGACTTCCTTGTTTGTCGAGTTGAACTTAGAATGGCACAAAAGGGAGGAAGTCTTTTTACTTCCCCTTAGGAAGCTTTAGGTTCCTACTTCCCCTTAGGAAGTATTAGTTCACCAATTCCCCTTAGGAAAATTAAATATGACACTTCCTTTTAGGAAGTATCAATTCATTACTTCCCCTTAGGAAGTTTTAATTTAGCACTTACATTTAGTAAGCATTAATTCATTACTTCCCCTTAGGAAGATTTAATATGACACTTCCTTTTAGGAAGTATTAATTCATTGCTTCCCCTTAGGAAGATTTAATATGACACTTCCTTTTAGGAAGTATTAATTCATTGCTTCCCCTTGAGAAGTGTGATTAGGTAAGTTCAACTTCCCTCTTTTTTGTCATTCTACGTTCAACTCGGCAAATTAGGAAGCTTAGGCTTTGGAAGTTGCAAGTTGAACAAGGGGAGGCACAAGAGAGGAAGTATTGTTTGATGTCTCCACCTAGGAAGTTGTAAGCAGTGGCTTCCCCACTTTGTGTCAATGTACGTTCAAGTCGGCAAACTAGGATGTACACAAAGAGGGAAGTTATTGGTTTTGCTCTGATAGTTGTTCATCTTAGTAGGATCTGNCAGTAGGATCTGTTGAATATTCATTTATACTCTTCTAACTCTTATATTTTTCAGGAGATAAGCAAGCCTTCTGGGAGGAAGCCAAAACCCTCCCACAAGAGGAAGAAGGAGGAAGCACCAGAAGCACAAGGTACAAGCTCAAAGAAGAGCAGAAGAAAGGGTACTTCCTCCAAAGCTGGTGCTACTCCTATTGAGCTTACTGAGTCAAGTCCCCACACTTCCTCCCTTTCTGGGAAGAGTGGCTTTGTGATTGGGGAGAGTGATTTCATGATAGGGGTGAGGAACAGAACTCCTCCGACTGAACAAGATAACCCCTTGGAGAATGACAATGGGTTGGTTGATCCTTTGACTGCCTTAACCATTCTCCAGATGGAAAGCATTTCTACCACTCCCCTCAACACAATGCCTACTTCCCAATCAGCTGGCGTTTCTGAACCTTCTTCTTCTCCTCCTGATGAGGATCCTGCTATTGGACTCTCTAAATATGTTGTGAGAAACATCCCTGAAAGTGTTAAGGCTCAAGCTAGAGCTTCTGGGGATAAGTTTAGTCATAGATTCTGTCAAACTATACACTCATCTTCAGATACCATTAAATCTCCCAGGAACCCTAATGCCATAGTTTTACCAGTTCCCATAACAGATGAGGCTGAATCCCCCAACTTCCTTGATGACGAGGAGGATCTCCCTTCAACCAGCAAAAAATTTGACTCCAACTACAAAAGGGGGTTGATTAGGGAGATCTTAAGCTGTGGAGAACTTGAGTACAAGGAGTCACTCAAGGGATCTGTCAGAGGCCACCTTCTTCCCATCTTCAATAACCTTTCTGAGGTATGCTTCCTAAAATTGTGTTCTTCTCCATTCTCTTCCCATTATTATTATTTTATCAACTAACTCTTTGTTTCACTTCCCTTGCAGTCTATGTTCCGTCTGGAACACTTGGCCAAACTCTATGGATCCATGAAGGCTGAAAACAAAAAGTGCATGGAATTCTATGACAAAGCTGCTACTTATGTAGTGGCTCAAACAAATAAGATTGAGGCCAAATGGCAGCATGCAATGAATGCTCTCTCCAGAGATCTCCACAAAACCAAAGAAGACTACCAAGTAGTCTTGGAGAGGAGCATGGAACTGGCTAACCAGATCCATGCTAACAAAGAGACTGTGGAGAAGGTTTCTGCTGTCATTGCTAACCAAGGCCGTGTGGAAAAAGACGCCAAGGATGCCAAGGAAGAGGCCAAAAGACTCAGAGAGGAAGTGGATGAGCTGAAGAGGAAGCTCAAGGAAGCTGAGGAGGAAAAGGAGAAGCTAAAAAATGAAAAAGAAGAAGCTAAGCAGAAGATCTCAACCAATGTTGTTGAGAAATACATGGAGGGCCAAGATTTTTTTAAAGAGATGTGCTTAGTAGCTTGGGGAATGGGGTTAGAGGAGTATCTAGCCTTTGACTCCTTTGAAAGAAGATTGAACTATGTAAACATGGTTCATATCAAAAAACAAGCTGAAGCAACTCCTCTTCCTTCCTTTGATTATTCAAAAGAAGAAGAAATTCAAGAAGGGAGTGAAGATGAAGAAGAAGAGAGTGTTAAGAAAGAGAAGCAAGAAGAAGAAGAGAAGAGCAAAGAAGCTTCAGAAGTCCATAATGACAAACATCAAGGCTGATTCTCTTCTTCAAAGTTTTAATGATTGTGTTTAATATGTTTGAACAATATTAATTTAGAAGGTTTTGAACAGTGATTTTAGTAGGAACACTTTTAAAGTGTTTCTTGTAATATTTGATTTAGATTTATTTTCAATGCAGTCTTTGCTTGAGCTTTATTAAATCTTGAAGCTTAATTTCTTGCTTATTCCTTGCACAAAAATATGAACTCTTGGTTCATCTTCTCAAGGTTCCCCATGGGATCTTGCATCACAGGTTTAAGAAATATGAACTCTTAGTTCACCTTCTCAAGGTTCCCCATGGGAACTTAGGAACTTTAATTATGATTTCCCTTAGGAACTCTTAGTTCACCTTCTCAAGGTTCCCCATGGTATCTTAGGAACTTTAATTATGATTTCCCTTAGGAAGTTCATAACTAATCCACCAATCTAATGCTTATTGTTCCCTATGGAGAATACTTCCTCATAAGAAGTATTTTAAATGTAACTTTGAAATTTTATCTCCTTTTTCCATTTCTCATAGACTTGTAGGGTTCTCTTTGCCCCAAATTAAGCTTCAAGTTTACCAAGATCAACCTTTTGCTGAGATCCCTAAATTTACTAGAAGTTCTAGTATTGATTGCCCTTAAACTTAAGGAATCGAAGCAAGTATTATAGTTTTTTAATCTTAATGCCCTTAGCATTTTCAAGGACTCTTAGTCACATTTTTAAGACACTTGGTCTAATTTTAAGACCCTTAGTCCTACTTTTAAGACACTTGGTCTAATTGTAAGACCCTTAGTCCTACTTTTAAGACACCTGATCTAATTGTAAGACCCTTAGTCCTACTTCCTTTGTCTTAAGCCTCTTTTTGCATAAGTAACAAAGTATGACTTTGGGATCTTACCCTAGTCTTGCCCTAATGGGAATTCATAAGATTCACCAGGGCTCTAGGGTGTTGCCCTAGCCTTTCTTAATAAGCAAAATAAAATGTAATAAATTAAATTATCACACATACAGAAATAGAGTTTTCATTAATTATGGCCCGTAGCCAATTTTAATACAAATGTAAACTCCAGTTTCTATAAAAAAGATCAACTTCGACCTTATTTATATGGCCGTAGCCTATTCATTTGATTCCGTAAATCAGGATTACGTGTAATATTTCTTTAAGTTATTAGTATTCCAAGTTCCTGGCAACTCATAACCATCCAAACTCTTGAGTCGATAAGTACCATCTCGAACAATTTCCACTATCTCGTAGTGTCTTTCCCAATTCGGAGTCAGCTTGCCTTGCTCATTTTCCCTTCCTATGGCTTCCATTATTCTCAAAACCAAATCTCCAAGCTTCATGGGCCTATGATTAACCCTTTTATTATGTTCTCTATCCATCCGAAGCTTATACAATTGCTGTCTAAGCAAGGAATTACCTCTCACTTCAGGTAGGGTATCAAGAGCAGCTTTCATCAATTCCCAATTCGCATCCTCATCATACAGCATCACTCTAAGAGTAGGTTCACACATTTCTATGGGAAGAACAGCTTCAACTCCGTACACCAGCATGAAGGGAGTTTCTCCGGTTGAATTCTTAACGGTGGTCCTTTTCGACCATAAGACATTGTACAATTCATCGACCCATAATCCTTTCGCCTTCTCAAGTTTCTTCCTCAGTCCATCACTAATTATCTTATTGAAAGATTCAATTTGTCCATTGGCCTGAGGATAGCCTACAGAAGCAAAGTTAGCAGAGATGCCCTGATCTGTTGAATTTTCACCATTCTGTCAGGCTTCAACTCATCCAACACAAAGTCTTCATGTTCACCTCCAGGTTGAACTTGATTCAAACTATGAATAACCATCACTTGATCTTTGGGGGCTTCTTCAATCTTTCTTTTCTTACTTGTTTCCCCAACATCACCTGACCACGCTTCAGCTTTAAGTGTTGTAACATAGCATTCTCTTGCTAACTGCTGATCTCCATGGATGGTTCCCACAGTTCCATTGTTACACTCATACTTCATGAGCATGAGATGAGTAACAATTACTTCCCTAACAACATTCAGAGTTGGTCTTCCAAGGATCACATTATACGCTTGTAGCTCCTTCACCACAAGGAACTTGACGAACATGTTTCTAGCACAATCTTTATCTCCCATTCGAACCGACAAGGTGACAGTTCCTAATGGATTGATAACTCCTCCTCCAAACCCAATGATGGGATGGTGGATTGGTTCTAACTTTGATGAATCATACTTTAACTTTCTCAAACAGCTGTAACTGATTATATCAGATGAACTTCCCGTGTCAACAAGTATTCTCTTTACCTTCATATTTGCCACTTTCAGCTGTACTACCTGGGGATCATCATGGGGTGTTCGAACTTTGCCTCGGTCCCTGTCACTCATCAGTACTTCCGGGAATTTAGTTTTAGCATCTTCCCCAGTCTCGGGTGATGATTCTCGGACTAGACGTCGCACATATTCCTTACTTCCCTTCATAGTAGGACCACCAGCAGCAAAGCCCCCTGAGATTACATAGACAACATCTTTTGTCTCATAGCCCTCCTTAGTCACCTCATTTCTAGAGTCTGACTTCTGCTTGGCACTTTTGTCAGAGGACTTGATTAAATGTTGACTAATCTTCCCTTTAGCAGCAAGAGCTTCCAGGGTTCTCCGAAGATTGAAGCAACCATTGGTATGATGCCCCACATATTTGTGAAAGTAACAATATTTACTTGAATCTCGATCTTCTTTTGCGCTCCTCAATAAAGGTGGATCACCAATGTCAACTTTCCCTCGTATCTCCTTAAAGACTGAATGGAGATCCTTAGTGAATTCAACTCTCGGCGCATTATTCGCCTTTCTCTTCCTGTTTTGATCATTTGACTTGTTTGATGAGCCAGCCATCCAAGTGGCATGTCTCTTCTGATCTTTGTTTTTTGATCCGTGATCATTCTTCTTGTCCTTGCGGGTGGAAGCGCATAGCTCCTGAGCATGGATGAAGCATTCAGCCTCCTCCAGGATCCCCTTCAAGGTTTTACAATTCCTTCTGACCACATCAAACTTAAAGGTTACATCACGAAGCGCTCCAAAGAAGCTATCAAAAGCAACTCCTTCAGAAAGGTTAGGTATCTGCAATGATTCAAGATTGAACCTTTGGACGTAACTTCTTAATGATTCCTTCTCACCTTGCACGATTTTGGCTAAGTGCATACTTGTCTTCTTTTCACATTTGTTAGCCATGAAATGATGTACAAAGGTTGTACTCAACTCATGGAAACTATTGATGGATTGGTCAGGTAAACTATTAAACCACTTCTGAGCTATTCCCTTAAGTGTTGCTGGGAAATAGCGGCACCAAGTTGCATCATCTAAACCTTGAAAATACATCAAGTGTTTGTATGTTGCCAAATGTTCTTCTGGATCAGTTGTTCCATCAAAAGCCTCTACATTAGGCATCTCAAACTTAATTGGGCGAGGAGCCATCATGATTGATGCAGCAAATGAGGTTGTCTAGTTCATTGACATAGAACCCACTTTATTCCCGATGATCCCCGTAGGATCATTAGGTACCTTCTTGGCCATATAAAGCTCCTCGGGTCTCACCCTATTCTCCCAGTATTGGATCATTTGCTCTCTTCTAGCTTGATCTTCTTTTTCAGCTTTCTTCTTCTCAATCTTGTATCTCAGATTCTCTTCATCATCACGCTTATCTGATTCAAGAGTAAATGGATGTGAATCAGACATCTCGTTGGTTGCAGTTGAACCCGACGAGTCAGAGCGACTCTGTTTATGTTGGGCTCGTTTGGAGTTCAAATATTCTCTTGCATCTTTGCTAGATGCCCTCCTTTCATTGATAAGTTCTCTAGCATCCTTACTCGAAGTTCTCTTAGCCTCAAGATACTCTCTAGCATCATGAGCTAATGACTTCTTGAATTCAATGAATTCTCTAGCATCGGATCTTGTCCTGCTTACTTCAGTTTGTCCTTTTGCCACAACCCGTTTTGGTTTATACTTAGGAGTGACAGGATACTTTTTGAGTGTACCCCAATGAGCTTTCAATGGAGTTCTTTCCTTCTTGATTTTTTAAACTTTCTCTTGGAAAGTTAGTTTTCATTCACCTTGATCTTCCTAATACATCTTTCCTTTAAGCTTTCTCTGACAAGGATCACCCTCCTCATGAGTTCTCTTGGAGGAATGCTCCCGTAGAGCATCCGTAAAGGACTCTTTGAGACCTTCCAAGATACTCTTGAGTTGACCCATAGTCACGGGTTGATCCTCTGTTACTTTCCCCTTAGGAGAGCCAGTTCCTTGTCCGGTTTCATAGTTCCCGGATTGATCAAGGTACCGAGTCTCATCCTCGGTTAAAAGTGAACCACTAGTCATCCTCAGGTGCCCTCCCCACAGACGGCACCAAATGGTGTAGAAAGAGTTCCTGGTAGGATCACTTCAACTGAATACGTGGAGAGGGAACTAGAGAGCTACACTTCGGATGGACAGGTGTTGGCTTGTTCACTTCCTAATGGCTCGGACCTCGATTCCTGCAAAACAAGGGAATAAAATCCTTGAAGGATTTTTTCCCCCTCCGATGCTTAAGTAAGTATTTGTATGAGGATTAAGGCAAATTAACAATAATTAACAACTTAGTAATCTAGAGAGGGAAACTAGTGAGAGAAATTCTTTTAGTATGATGTAAGAATGAATGAAAATTGAATGCCCCCAAAATGATGATTTTGAGGGGTATTTATAGCCTTTAGGTTTGGAGGCTAACAAATAGGAGAATGACATTTGTCATGGTCTAATTGGTTGATACTTGATCAAACCTCATGGGCTTTCATATTCAAGCCTCAAGGCCCAAATTCTTCCTTTTATCCTTACCTTGTAACCTCAAATAAGATTGCGACAAGTGGCGGATGTTGCTCTTCTTTTAATTATTTGTTGTGGACACGTGGCCCAATCTTACAACGACACGTGACTGTGTGGAGCCCACCTTGGTGGTCTAGTCATTACCAGGTGGCAGTGCCACTTGGTCTTTTAGTGGACACATGGCCCAGTATTATGCTGACACGTGGCATGATTTGGCGTGCCACATTAGATGGTATGCATGCTTTATTTTATCAAAAATTTTGGCATATTGTTGGACTTGATGTTTTCCATACTGTGGTTGAATGGTGGAAGGGCAATTTTGTAATAAGTCATGTGAATAAAACTTGCATTGTTCTTATCCCCAAATGTGATAAGCCAAAAAACATGAAGGACTTTAGACCAATTAGCTTGTGTAATGTAATATATAAAATTATTTCAAAAACTTTGACTAATAGGTAAAGTGCTTCGTGGACAAACTTATGTCCCCTAACCAAAGTGCCCGATGCAGGTTGTCGCACACCTCTCAAAAATAAACTAAATAACACTAACTAATGTAGCTAGGGAAGTAGGGATCGAATCCTCAGGGAAGCTATTAAATTCTACTAGCTCTAAAAAGCCTAAAGCGTGTAATGGGCCTTGGTGGAAATTTCGGTAAATGATTTCTAAAACTAAGAAGGCTAAGGATTGAAACTAAAGAAATGACGGGAAAAATTACGATCAAACTCTATAAATGGAAACCTAGGGCTATCGGTTCACTATGATCAATCAACAAACTCAATTAACGCTCACTAATTAATTCATTGACATTCATTGAACTAGGGCTCACTAATTCTCTCGAACTTAGACTCCCTCAAAACTCCTTTACCGGCTCTCGCTCGCATAAATTCGTTTTTGCCTACTATTCAGTGGTCTAATTGTGGTAATCTTACCTCTCGGCCTCGATTTCAACAGTAACCTAACTTGAATTAAAACTAATTAATCTAGACTAAAAACTAAGAAATGAAAGAGAAACATGAAATTAAAAGGATTGAGAAGCATAAGGAAAGAAGTTACCAAAATATAGATTGAATTGCATTAATTGAAAGCTTGAATTCATGAATAAAATAATTAAAACTAAAATTCTGGAGAGAAAAAGTGATTTTGGAATCCTAGGTCTAAAAATATGGTAAAAACTAATTAGGTTCGTGCCCCCTTTACAATCTATATATATATATATATATATATAGTATTTTGGGTTTTATTAAAATAAAACCCACGAAGCAAAACCGCCCGGAAAAGTCAATCGGGGTGAGAAAACAGCGACCTGTGCCCGCATAGAAGACGGCCCTGCGCCCGTAGCCCTTGTGGTTTGCCAGTTTTGAGGCTGCTGATCTATGTTGCGGGCGCATAGATCAAATAAGCATTCAAGGCTGCGCCCGCATGGATAATGATGAACAACATTTTGATGATCATGCTTCAGTTCTTTGCTAGATTCTTCGAATCTCATTCGTGGTTTCTCGTAACTTGGCACGCATCCCGAGGCAAGTACATTTTGACTCATTTTAGCCTCCAATGACTTCATAACTCTCTATTACGCTCCTGTAACATATAAACAAAACCGAAAACCACGCGTAATAACCGAAAAAGTATAAAATAACCGCAAAAGACTCTAAAAGTCAACTAAAGATGCGAAAACCGTTCCAAAACATAACTTAACATCGAAATACGATATTTAATCAAAACAAAGCCATAAACTTAACTATTTAGTACAAGAATCAACTGAAAATGGGAGAAAAAACACAACATAAAACACGTATATCAGTGCCTTTGTCACAGGTAGACTTATTACGGATAATGCTCTAATAGCTTTTGAGATCTTTCATGCTATGAAAAGGAGGGGGGAGGGGAGTAAAGGCTCAATGGCCATGAAATTGGATATGAGTAAAGCTTATGATCGAGTGGAATGGGTCTTTTTGGAAAGGGTGATGTTAAAAGGGGTTTGATGAAGGTTGGGTGCGGAAGATTATGTCGTGCATCTCTTAAGTTTCTTTTAATTTTAAAGTTAATGGCTCAATAGTGGGTGATGTTGTACCTAAGAGAGGATTAAGGCAGGGCAACCTACTCTCACCATATCTATTTCCTACTCACTTATTCTTTGCGGATGACAGTATATTATTTGCTAGAGATAACTTGTAGGAGTGCTCGAAAATAGCTGATATTCTCAGGTTGTATGAACGAGCATCGGGTCAAATGATTAATTTTAGTAAGACAGAGGTTACCTTTAGCAAAACTGTTACAACAATGAGAAGGGAGGAAATTAATGGAGTCTTGGGTGTGCGAGAAGTACCGAGACATGAGAAGTATATTTGGGTTTGCCTATTATTATTGATAGATCAAAGAAGGCCATTTTTTCTTGCTTACAGGAGAGGATTTGGAAGAAAATCCAAGGGTGGAAAGAGAAACTTTAATCACGGACCAGTAAAGAGGTACTTATTAAAGTTGTTGCACAAGCTATACCAACATATATGATGAGCATCTTCAAAGTCCCAGATGGTGTATTAGATGCGATACACTCCATGATGGCCAAGTTTTGGTGAGGCACAAAGGATAGGCTAACGAGCATGCATTGGAATAAATGGGAGAATCTTTGCCTTCCAAAGGCAATGGGAGGGATGGGGTTCCGAGACTTGAAAGTTTTTAATTAAGCATTATTAGCAAAGCAATTTTGGAGACTCATGTCGAATATAGAATCTCTAGTGTATCAGATGCTAAGTAAGAAATACTTCAAAAATTCCAACATTCTCAATGCTTGAAGAGGCTATGATCCTAGCTATGCATGGAGGAGCATGTTGGGTGCAAAGGCCCTGCTTATTGAGGGCTTGAAGTGGTGGGTGGGTGACGGTAGGAGTATTAACGTATGGGGCTGCTTGTGGCTGCCAAGAGAGTGTCACTTTGCATCTCTTAATCACCGGGACGGTTTTGATGATAATCTCATGGTATGTGACTTGATTGAAGAGGAAGGGGGAAGGTGGAGCGAGTCAATACTAGCCTTACACTTCACCGAGGAGGAAACTAATGCAATAAGAAATATCCTACTAGTTACCCCACCGCCAAAGGATGTACAATATTGGTGGCCAGTGAGAGACAGGATTTATACGGTTAAATCGTGCTATTGGATGGGTTTGCTAGGGAATAAAAATGCCACAATCAATGAAATGGAGAATGCAGCTTGGCGAGCCATTTGGGGTCTCAACGGACCACCAAAATTGAGACATTTTTTATGGCGAGCGTGTAAAGGGACCCTAGGTGTAATACCCCACATTTTCACGTATTTAAACAAAATATTTTTGTATTTCATACGTATAACCTTCGTATTTATTCGTATAATTTTAGTATTTTTATTGAAAATTATGTTCAATAAAAGTATTAAATAAAAAGAAATTAACAAAAATTTAGTAAATGATAGAGTTTTGGTTAAAAGTATTAATTGTGTTCTTAAATAGTATTTTTGTGAGTAAAAATGTTTTAAAAACTTCTAAAGATAGTTTTTTTAAGGTTTCCTAAATTTCTTAGGAGTGTTTATGGGCCCCACCAAAATCCTACTTTGAGGCCTATAAATACCCTACAAAACCTAAAATTCCAAATTTTACTGATCATACTAGTCAATTAGGATTCCAGAAGTTTAGAGAGAAAAGAAAAAAAAACCTTTAGATCCGAAAAAAAAGAAGAAGAAAGTCGGAATTTCAAAGAAGAAAAAAAAAATAATTTGGAGCCTCGGGATCCGCGCCCAGCCGGACCCCGCCGCAGGAGCAGCTAGCCGGCCGCCGTGCGCCACCAGCCGACCACCACTGCCGAACCTCCTCCCCAATTTTTGGTACATTTTCGACTTTTATAAAAACAAAATTTCTACTTCTTTATTTTTGATTCAATTTTACAATTTTATGATTATAATTGTATGTAATCATGTTTTTATAAGTTTTTACATGTTTTGATATAAGTATGAGTTGTTTTAAGGCATGAATTAAATTTGTTGTTCATGAAATTATAAATTAGGGTTTGAAAATTTATAAAGTTATGATTTTTATAAATTTTTATGTTCTCAACTTCGATAGTATGATCATAATTTATTGTTGGGTGAATTTGTGATGATGTTATTAAGTCTAGATTGATTTTTAAGGGTTTTAGACTTGTTTTATAAAGCTGTCAAAATTTTATAACCATGAAATTGAGTTGAATAAATATTATAAACATGTTTAATCATATGAAAAATTGTTCTAAAGCCTAGATTGACTTCATAAACATGTTAGTAGAGTGGAGAAGTGTTTTGACATGAAATCAAGATGTTTTCATAAGTTTTTCATGACTTTAAAGTTAAGAAATAAATCTGAAATTTTAATAAAAACAATTTAAATTGAGTTTAAAGCGCCCAAATTGCACTAGTATGATCATACATCAATTCTATGATGAAGTATATAAATTTTAGTATGTTTTATGATGTTTAAGAGTGGTTTTAAGCATGTTTAACATGCTGTCCAGATTTTATAAATTAATTAAATAGCCTTTTAAAGTATGTAAATAACATAAATTGATCATATAAGTAAGGTAATACATTATATGATCGATTTGTGTCATTTTCGGAAGTTTTCAAGGAGTTTTGATAAATTTAGATTGCTGTCCACTTTTCTAAAGTGGCAAGAAAATTTTATTAAGGTTTTATAAAGTATAATTAAGTCCCGAAAACAATGTAGAATTGTAATAGAGAAGAAAATTGAAGTATGAAATTGAATAGAGACCAAATAAGGAATGTTTTGGACAAAGTTTCCAAATTTAGAAGTTGGTTAGAATTTAGTCAGCAAGGTTTTTAATTTAGTTCAGTTTTCCTTGTGTAGGAGACTTTGATTTAGTCCACTTCTAGAGTTGTGTCGGAGCACAACTATTTTACAAAATACGTAAGTACTAAAGGCAAACATAGGAGTTTAGAATGCATGCTTTAGAAATTCTGGTTTATATGAATCTAGTATGCTTGTTTTGGAACATGAATTTATATGCATGACAAGTTGTTAGTAGCATGTTTCTAATGTTAATGACATTCCATGTTAAATAGAAAGTTTAACTTTTCATAAACTTGAGTTGGAATGTTCTGATCAGTATAGTCTGGCCAACAGTTTTATGAATAAAGGAAGAAGATAATTATTAAAGTTGATTAGATATGTAATCAACAAGAAAGGTAGTAGTGAATTTGTTCACATGATTAATAGAAGTAATGAGCAATTATTTATGCATATAATACCACTCACAGTTTAATGTGTGGTCAAGAAGAAAGTAAGTTATAATACCACTCACAGTTAATGTGTGGTCAAAAAGAAAGTAAGTTGTTAGCCACTCACAGTTAATGTGTGGTACAGGAGGTTCAGTTTAATTAAAGGACTCACATAAGTTGATTTGGAATCACCTTAAAGTAAAGATAATGAATATGGTTGCTTGATTATATGCATGTTTCTATGTGATGTTGCATGAGAGTCATAACAATGTTAAACCTGTTAAATCACGTAAAGTGTAAGAGGGTCGCACCAAAACTCTTGGAACGTATATACCTTGAGTATGAACAAAGGGGGGAGTCATACGGAGCAGTGATCTATGACTTCTAATTGGAGTACAAGACGTTGTACTTTCTTATATTATAAATGCTCTGGATATCCGTCACCTCGTGTGACATAGGTAATACCTTCTTGGAGTTGCTCCCAATTTGGTGCCCAATAGGGAGATTTTAAAGGAAAGGAAGCCCATTCGATGCCGAATCCAAAAGTTAAATATAAAAATAATTTTATTGAGTTCATGTACAGGTAAGTTGAGTGCAAGTTTTTATGTTTTATTGTTAATGCATAGTCTTTAGTAGTTATGTACTCAGCTTTGCTGACTGTTTGCTTTGTGTGCATGGCTTTGTCTTGGACTTGGCCCTACAATGAACCACTTGTGGTGAGTAGTTGTCTAGTAAAAGTAAAGCTACAGGTACAAGTGGGCATAAGTCATTTCATGATGGGATGGAGTGAGAGCGCTTGATGTGGTTGTAGTTTTACTTTATTTCAATTGCTTTCAGAGACTAACGTTTAATTGATTGTTTGGATTTTGAAAGACTTCTGATTATTAATTTTGATTTGTTTTAAAGGGCCATTAATATGGTTCCGAAGTGTAATAAATTTAAAGTTGATTTTATTTTAAAGTTGTTTGAAGTTTAGTATTAAATTGTTTTGGTTTTAAAGACTTCCGCTGTAGTACTTTGATAAAAGCCTTAGCCGTTATCATGGTGGCGGTAATACTTTGGTTTTTCCGTATATAGTAGTTTAATAAACGTAATATCTTCTTGTTTAACATGTTTTCCGGAAAAGAATAGGAAGTAGGAAGTTAGGAAAACCCAGGGTGTTACACTAGGTGTGAATGCAGAGCTGGCTCGCAGACATATAAGGGAGGATGCGAGGTGTGGAGCGTGTGGACTGCATGACGAAATGATCACTCACGCGCTATTTGAATGCCCACAACTCCAGAATATGTGGAGCAACACGCCACTGTGGAGCACGATTCAGGAGGCCCCTTCTTCTGATTTCAAGGAAAGGTTTTAGTGGCTGCTACAGAAGCTTTCGAAGGAAGAGGTGATCCGGTTCTCGACCATGGCCTGGGCAGTGTGGACGCATAGTAATAAGGTGATTTTTGATGGGGGTGGGGAGTCGACCAACACAGTTGCAGGTTTTCTGAAATTCACGGAGGAATACGTGAACTATGCAATTCGGGTGTACTGTACGGAAGGGAGATGGGAAGGCCAATCAGCGGCGGAGTGGAAGCGGCTACCTAAGGGAGTGGTGAAGGTGTATATGAATGCGCACTTAGCGTTAGGTGGAGGAGCGTGCTTAGGGGTAGTCATAAGGGATGCAATTAGGGCGGTGTTAGCTACGGGAGTGAAGCGGGTTCAGGCCAATTGGTCACCTCTCATGGTAGAAGCAGCAGCCGCCGATTACGGCCTAGTGTTAGCTCGTCGTTTGGGGTATGATTGTGTGTGGTTGGAGTGTAATTTCGTAGAGGTTATTACATTTATTGTCAAGGAAGCAAGGGTCTTAGCCCTCAGTTCATTTTCTTTGATAGTGTTAAGCTTTTGAGTAGCATGTTTTCTTTCTTTTATTGTAGTCATGTTAAACGGGGAGGCAATACGGTGGCGCATTTAGCTGCCTATACTTGTCCTTTATATAGGGAAGAGTTTATTTCCTTGTATGCTTTCCCCCAAAGTATCTTAACTTTGGCGAAAATGGATTTAAGTTAATGAATGAAGCTCGTGTTTTTCCTCAAAAAAGTAAGGAAAGTAAAGGAACAAAATTTGAACGTGAATGAAGGGAATAAATTAAAGTGTTTTGATCAATTTGTTAAGATATCTACCCCTCAATATCTTTTCCTAATTAAAATAAAGTAAGAGAAATAAATAAAATAAGGAAATACATTTGGAAATTACAAAAATATCAAACTAGGTTTTTATTTTTTCGCAGCCGCACAAGACCACCTACCGCTGGGTAGCCAGCGAGTTAGGCAGTAGCTCAGGGGAGAAAACACACATAACTAGTGTGAGCTGGTTTCATATCCTGAAATGATAGGTTAACTTTGAAGGGTTGTAACTTCAGTTCTATGCATATAAATGAAGCGTGTGACCTACCATTGAGAAGATCTATGAATTTAGTTTCCAATGCAACTTGAACCACATCGATCTAGTGAGTATATTTTGAGATATGACCAAAATAGTGAGTATTGGTCAAGTTGAACTTTCACAAATATCAACGTTTCTTCACTTTTAGCTTAAATTCACCTCAATAAGCTACGCCATGACCCTAATGGACACAAAATATATGTCATATAATGATAATGCTCGTGTTAAACATTCATAATCTTCAACTTTTCTCTTACAGTTATCCACTTCACTTAACCTTGCTCCAAAAGCTTCCAAATAGCTATAAAATTACCTCAAAATTAAGAAAACCACAAATAAAGCATAATAAAGCATAAAATGGACAATTCATACGATTAATACAAATAATGCAACCATATGGATCTAATAGGCTCTAAATATGCACCTAAAAATCCGATATTAAAGTGAGTTATCAAATCCCCCCAAGCTATACTATTGTTTGTCCCTAAGCAACCAAATCAGATAAGCAATGACTTCACCCCATAAAACTTTTGAAAACATAATCAACTCAAGTAATTCCGAGCATGCCAGTTCCTATACCAACCTATCAAAATCCCTTGACCGCCATCCATTAAAATCAAAATAATATAGCCAACCATGTAAGAGATAGGAGTTGATGACTAGAGTAGCTCACAGGTTGTCACTCCACACTTTTTGTTGAGAATCTAAAACGTAGCTCCGGACGTCACCACCCCATAGATGAATGCAAATGAGAGAGTGTTTAAGTATGCAATACATAAAATAAACCATCTCAGAATCACACCCTCATGCAAGTGTTTAAAAGGGTAGCCACTCAACCTATTTCGACTCGAAATGCAAGTAATACTCACAAGCTTTGGAAATGGACTCTTTCATATGTATGAACAAAAAATATGCACGTGAAGATCAAGAAGGTCTTTATTAAGCTTGTAATGTGGCTAGGATGAAGGGTAGGATAAATTTGGATAATGTGGTAGAATACGGGCTACACGCATGTAATGTAATAAAAACAATCGTCAACAACTCCAAAGAATTATGTCAACGACCATCCTCTAATTTACCCAACTTATTCCTAAAAACAACCAAATCAACAACAACAAAGCTCATATCACCATCAAGCCATCAACTAACCAACGTAAATATTTACAAACTAAAAACTACTAATAACTATGAAAGAGAAACATTTTTTTTATATTTTTGGAGGTGGGGTTTTTTTTTATTCCAATTTTTTCATTTTTCTCTTTTTTTTCTTCTGTTTTTTTTTTATTTGGCAACAAAATAAACTAAATTACAAAAATAAACAAAACTACCACTACTATTATAATTACAAGCTCAATACGTCAACCATGAAATCTCCACCTCTAACAACACACCTATACAATGCTATCAAAACTCCAATCCATCCATTAATCACTAATCTTAACCAAAACCAACAGCCTCAAGTGGTGCTTATCGACAAAAAAGCAAAAATAACAACACCAACAACCACAACACAGCACCCCCACCATACGCAACTCCCACAAGCCAAACTTGAGCATACATCATGAAACGATAATACAAGAAAAATTAAGGGTTGTAATGTGGTTAAATAAGAATTGAAGGTTAAGGCAACAAAACATTTGGATCAAGGGAAATATGATGTCAATTCAAGCACCTAAAGATGTATCTGGAAGCTCTAAAGAAATGAAAGTCTTCCATCATGCACGACACATGACATACCAAACCTAAATTACTTAAATACAAAGCCAAAACATGGATCATACAAGCACCCACTAAGCACACAAGAAAGAAACATATTATAATGTAGCCTAATAGAACAAAAAATGGCTCAAATCCTTTCGTTAACACAGTTTAAGCCCCTACTCAAGACATGTCTATAAGGCAAGATAATACAAAGCTTTAGGCTAAATCAATTTCAAGTCCAGGTTGGTAATTCCTAAGCAATACCCATCACATGCCCAAATCAAACAAAAACATTTTATAAAATGCGGGGTACAGGGAAGCCATCATCAATCTAATTTCAGCATTTTAACAATCAATCAACTAAACTAACTAACTATGAAAGCAATTAAACCTAACCTAGGAAAGTAGTACATTTTTGTTTGCGTTGCACATAAACTCCCACCCCTAATGGATGGTACAAACCGCACATCAATCTTACAAAAGCAGCAAATCTACAAGAAGAAAGAAAATAAAGATAAGTATCCCTCCCCAAGCCAAATGAAACACAATGTACTCATTGTGTAAATAAATAAAACAAAGGGAAGGGAAAAGAAGGGCTCACTCTATACAAGCCTCAGAGATAACATCAATAGTGGAAGCGGTGGGGCCAGAAGCTTCTAACTGTTGACATAAATAAATGTCCTCCCCAGACCAAGAACTGCTACTCTCTGTTCAAAATACGAAACTAAAAAAAATGAAACAAAAAGAAACTTTAAGAATTAAAAGGTTTTGGGTGCCTCCAAGAATAGCTCATCAATGCCCGCAATAATCTGTCAAACGCATCTACATGCATCTCACAAAATATTAGATAAAACATCACTAGAACAAGAATTAATAAAATACGAAAAACTTTAATAAAATTACAAAAAGAAAAAGTAGACTCAAAAGAAAAAAAATAGTTAAAAGACTTACTAGACTCGATTGGAAAGAAAAATGATGTATGTACATCAGCAACACACAAAGGAGATTCCTTGTTTTCAAAATCATTATCATGGAGTAGTGGAGGTGAAAGGAGAAAAGAAGGAAGAAGTAAGGGTAGGGAAGAAGGAATAAGCTCGAGTTTTCTTGAGAAGGGTACATGAGGCTCTAAAACCAACGTCTTGGATACTAAAGATTCACTCACATGCCCACACTCAACCTTATACTCTACAACTATAGACTCTTCATATTCTAGAATGGATACTTCCTCCTCTCCTTCTATTCAATTCTCAATGTTGACCTTACAAGCCTCCTCAGTAGGACTCTCATCTCCATCACATATCAATCCACCATCTTAAGAGAAAGTATATAGTTAGAGGCAAGCTAGCCCAGAGGAGGGCAACTTTATAATTTCACAAAAAACGCTTTCAAGTCAGTGATATGCATTTTCTAGTCAAAATAGACATTTTAAGTCACTAAATTGATTATGAATTCAAGTCAAGGGTGCTATGTTTACAAGTCGGAATGAGTATTTTCAAGTCTAAAAAAAAGCTAACAATCCTCTGGGCCAGCTCGCCTTTGCACAATTACTTTCTCCCATCCTAATGATCACATGTCATAAAAGCATTAAAAGCTTATTGAACAATATGCGATTTGGCTTGTAGATTCTTCATTCGTTCAGCTAATTCTGAATTCATAACTTTTAAACTCAAACAACTAGCTTCGGTAGATTTCATGTAGTTTGCAAAAAAAGCTCTAAACTAGATGAAGATGACTCATTAGATTAAATTGATAAGAATTTTGATAGTGCTCTATTGAAGGTGAATTGTAAGAATAGTTCTCATAAGATTTCTCATTAGGTACCACATATCTCCTGCAAGTCTTCATAAAATTGTTCACAGAAGAATAATCATCATACATATCATAAGCCTCATTGCAGGGATTCATGGTAAAATTATTTGAACCACAACAAGATGAATCAAAATTAGAAACATGATTAACACTATAATTATAATCATAACCTACATGATAATCATAAGATACCCCCCATTATATTGATTCCATCCATGATAAAAGTCAATTAAGCACAAGGAATTAACGACACAAAAATAACAAAAGATACATACAAACTCTAACTAATAACAATTCTAAGCAAACCAAAATCAATATGTTATCTTCCTCGGCAGCGGCGCCAAAATTTGAGGAGGTCATCGCAAACCTATCAAAAATAATAACCTAACAAAACCTCCTAATATTGTATTAGGGTAAGTCAGGGTCGATCCCACAGAGAAGGTTTAATTAAACAATGGTCGCTATGAATAATAATTAGCAGAGCGGCAGAGCCGATAAAAATAAGGAGTCGAATGATCTAAATCTATAAACTAATGAAATAAAAACTAAAAACTATGAATAAAAAGTCTCTAGAATTAAGTGTCACCACTAATATGAACTAATGTAGTCATTAATCGCTCCCCAAACTAATTAGAATAAACTCAACAGGATAGTTACGCCCTATAAATACTAAGAATTTTTTCCGATCAATTAATGGCTTCCTTAATAATGCAATCATACCTATTTTTATGAAGTCGTGCAGATTAAAGAAACTAAGAATAGCATCCTATAAATCTGAAAAGTAATATTCACTATTTTCATGTCAATAAAACCTACTTTTGAGGGTTTTAAAATCGATCAAGAACTAACTTTCTTTGCGAACCTAATCACATTCAAGAAATAGTATTTAGAGTCAAATATTGATAATAAAATCAACCCTAACAAAGATGAAGAACAGACTAATTAAATTGAGGAATTGAGATTAGTTCATGACATATAATTCATATTAGGGTTCAACTCAACCCTAGGCTAAAATACTACTCAAACTTTATTAGAGAAGAAAAACAAACAATAAGAGAGAACATAATAACAATACCAAGAAAGAAAAGGAGAAATTCTACTTGAATTAATGGATGAACAACGGTACTTGAAGGTTGAATGTTGAAGGAAAAAGAAAGAAGAAAGAAGAAAAATAAAAAAAAATCCTCCCCCAAATTATACGTTCTTCTCCTCTTCCCCAAACTAATATATATATCTACCGCTCAATATCTTTTTTTAATTAAAATAGAGAAGAAGAAATAAAAAAAATAATAAGGAAATCCAGTAGGAAATTACAAAATATATCAAATTAGGCTTTTCTCTTTTGCATAGCTGGGCACGGCCAGTGGCCGTTGGGTATCCAGCAGGCTAGGTAGCAGCTCAGGGGAGAAGACACACATAACCAGCGTGTGCTGGTTTCGTGTCCTGAAACACTAGGTCAACTTCAAGGGCTATAACTTTAGTTCTAGGCATCTAAATGAAGTGTGTGACCTACTATTTTGAACCTCTATGAATTCTATTTCCAATGCAACTTGAATCGCATCGATCCGATGAGTATATCTTAATATTTGACCAAAATAGTGAGCATTGGTCAAGATAAACTTTCATAAACATCAACATTTTTTCACTTTTAGCTCAAATTCACATCAATAATCTACACAACGACCCTTATGGATGGAATATAGACGTCATATAATGATAATTCTCGAGTGAACTATCCATAATCTACAACTCTTCTCTGACAATTATCCACTTCACTCAACCTTGCTCCGAAAGCTTTCAAATAACTATAAAACTACCGGAAAATTAAGAAAACCACAAACAAAGCATAATAGAGCATAAAATAGACAATTCATATGATTAATAAAGAAAATACAATCATATGTATCTAATAAGCTCTGAATATGAACCTAAAAATGCCTAAAAACTCGATATTAAAGTGAGTTATCAGAAACTCACCGTTCTTGCTTAACCTTATGTGACATGAAGGCACAACATTACATGCAACAAAAAACATGTTCCACTTTACATTCAAAACAAATAACATCATGCTTAACAAACATAACTTGAACTTAGCCTCCATTAATTTTCTTTTAGGTTAGCCCTAAAGCATATTACTATGCCGAGCCTTTATGTCCTACATAGCCTTTTGGGTTTTGCATAAGAAAACTAAAATGGAAATCTTAAGTCAGATAATACATTTATTACATTGGCCTACGTGTGATTTTATCATGAATTTAAAATATTTCCGTTTTAATTTAAGAATTTAATACTTATATCATTACTCATTATAAAATTACAAAGATTACAAAAATGTACAATAATTAGTGGCATGGGTACAACTAACTTATACTCCTCGCGTTCCCTTTTGTTTAATACGTTTTAACATGGACATATGTCAATGTACTTGTTTGACTTTAGATATCTTTTATTGTATATATGTAAAAATTATAATAATTGGATATTAATAACGTACTCATTGAGGCGAATCATATAAGGCCCCACATGACTATGTTGTGTTTTATTAATTTGAAAGATTCTTCCATAATATAAATAGTGTGAAGATTCCAAACGTATCAAACAAAAATGAATGATTGGAGTAAGTAGAAGTTTAGTAAGGGTACAACTTGAAGTTTTTTGAAAGCGCGGGTAAAAGTCTTTTATAATTACAATTATCGCGAATTCACAATAATATTACATACATAGAAAAACTCAAAATTGTTCAATCATCCACAGGTAATTAAAAAAAAACAAAAACATCATTTAATTGGTAACATATTTATTATTCATGATAAGTTTCATAATTCATTGTACCAATTAAATATTGTATAAAATATTACATGCATGATAAGTTTTATTTTATTGCCAATTATTTTATTGTAATATTACCATGAATTAATTTGTAATAAATCATTGTCCCAATTCATTGTAATTCATTAAATAATTGGTACAATAAAATATTTTATTCATGATAAGTTTCATTATTCATGGAAGTTGCCATGAGTTTTGTACTTGTATCTCTTTATTTATTGAAACATTTAATATGGCAAGTGTTTGACCAACAGTTTCATTTTAATATGAGGCATGCATGCATGTAATAGAATTGTGTTATAGCAATGATAATAATGTGATTTCCAATAACTTCAAGGGTAGCATAGGCTTCTCATGAGGGGCTACATAGTAGGCCCCTCTTCCCTATATAATAGACATAGTTGGCATTTGATTTAGTTAACAAAATTTAGCTTCCATAATTTTACATTAGCCACACAACACAATCTAGATACTTAGTTTCTTTCTTTCTTTCTTTTTTGGATGCAAAAAATATTTAGTTTCTTAACTTTGCAACAATCAATTAATTAAATGGAGCAACCTTTGTTAGTGTTCTTAATTTTTCTAGTAATAATTAATAATTTAGGACAAGGATTGTTAATAACCGCAGTAGCTGATAATTTAGGGATCAAAAGGCAACTTAAAAACCTTAACAAACCATCGGTTCATAGTTTTGTGGTAAGATTATAGAGCGTTAACACTTAACAATATGTACTCCTAATGCTTTTATTTTTTCTCCAAATAGAATTATATACAATAGTTTGATTATATAATAATATATAAAACAATTCCATCCATCCATTCTAAATAAAATTTGAAATTCTTAAAGTTGTAATTCATAATATGAGGTGACAGTATTTTGTTAATTACATCAAAAAATAAGCCACTAAAGTTTTTCATTATGACTACCCTTGAACCCCACGCGATCCACATGCCTACCAAAAATTTACTTTATTTTCTTAAAATTTCACAATCACATTTATTTATTTATTTATTTATCTCGATCTTTTAATTTTTATTTTATCGGTTTATTTATCTTATTCGGTAGAAGTTGTATTATCTTAAATATGATTCATATTATTTTCTTACTTGGTATGAGAATTAATAAAATAAAATAACTGATCTGCAATAAAATAAAATCTTGTGTGACACTTATATGCTTCTTAAACTTGTGTGATGTATGATCTAGTTGACATAGATTTTCATAATAATTCTAATATAATAATTCTAATTCAAATATCAATACTTGTATAAGCCATATAAATGTCGAGCGAGTTTGAATTTGTTTTACAATATTCTAATGTAAGTATATAATGATATCAATTATATTAATTCAATTTCGGTACTTTTCTCTTATAATATGTAGTATATGACACTTGGATCTCCAATTAAAGTAATTTTTACAACGTTTTTAATAGTATTAAAATTATTAATAATATTCAACAATTATTTTAACAAATCATATACACCCTTTGTTTACTATTATCTTGTGCACTTTCCCCATTTTAAAAATCATATACAAATGAACACTCCCTTCGTTCCATATTTTTCTTGCAACTTTGACTAAGTACACTATTCACATATCATACTTCGACCTGTTTGCATTTTATACATAAAGAAAAAGTTATATTCATATTGGGTCTTGTTTGATTCGTTTTGATTTATTGTATTAGAATATTAACTTTTTACAATTTTTATAAATACAAAATTATAACACTAGATTTACATTGGGAAATGTGAAAATTAAAGGTGATATATAAAGAAAATTATGAAACGGATGGAGTATCATATTTCTTTACTTTTTAGTCAAAACATAAATTTTTTAGTTATAGACTTTAACATATTTACCTTAAAAAATGGAATTCTATTTTTTTTATCACTTTAATATGCCCTTAAGATAATTAATAAAAAATTTACAATAATAATAATGATAATGATAACAATAACAATAATAATGCATGCATTCTCCCAAAGATTTTAAGGGGAAGAAACAACAAAGTGGAGATTTAATGGGGACAAAAAGTCAAAAGCTAGAACCGTAAACTAATCATTATTGCAAGTTTGCAACTTATATGTTACACAAAATATTGACTTATGAGATTTTATTACATTTGTCTCAATGCTGCATGTACGTATTATCAATATATAATTTGCATTATTTTTTATCAATTAAAATCTCTTAACATAATTGTTTTTCTTTTTTAATCTTTTATCAATAATATTTATGTTAGCTTGTTGAATTTATCTTGTTTGGTAGAGGATTTTTTTTTAATATAGTTGTCTAAATTTGTAATTTATATCAAAAGGAATTAATTATGTTCAACATGATTGATTTAGTATAGACAAAATACTATGTTGCACTCTCAATACTTTCTGATTATTCTATTATATATGTATATCGCTAAATAGTTATAAAATATTCATTAAAACAACGCTAATTTTTTTTTTTTTTTTAATCGCCAAATAGACTCAACATGGTGACATTATGGATTGTGTGAAGATTGACAAGCAACTTTCACTCGATCATCCTTTGCTAAAGAATCACTCTATACAGGTTCACTCTCTTTTTTTAACTCAATAATCCTCATCCCTAGAATATATTTTAGCAACGAGTTACGAATTGCAAAAACATAAGTATAATGATCAACATATGTGCAGCTTAAACCTAATTTCGACATGAACGATGATCATGCTTCTTCAATTTTGACGACATCACTTCAACAAAAGAACATGAGATGTCCAAAGGGAACAGTGCTCGTCAAAAGGATTCAAGAGGAAGATCTCATAATGATGGCGAAATACTCAAAATTGTTTGCACCTGCCTTATTAAATTCAAGTTTTTCTTCTCAGGGTGTTTACCCGAATAGTAATCCACCTGCTGGAATGCAAAAATTGGTGAGTATTTTGTTATGAATTAATAAATAATATCCCGTACATTTTTTTTGTTATTTTAATTCAAATTGTATGAAATGTTTACCTATCTTAATTTATGACCTTGGGGGCAACATTAGCTCGGTCTATTTGAGATTCAAGGCAGTATATACATTACATTTAATTTTCACTAAAATTTAATAAGTTTTTATGTTTTTCAATCTTACTAAGGTTTTGTGAACCGAGAAATGTAAGAATAATAGTTTAACCAACAAATTATTGCAATTTAAATGTTTAAATTAATATTTCAAAGTAAAACATGATAAAGTCTTGTAATTATATGGTATAAACTTGTGATTTGTAATTTTAGGTTATTTTTATTCACAATCCTTTGCCGTTGATTTACTTTTTAAGAGCTTATCATGCCACAAATCCTAGATCCTAATTTCTCGTAGAATGAAATTGAAAGACTTACTAAAAGGCTAACGAAAGTATACTCCGTATATGATAAATGTTACCCGCCTAAGCTAAAATACTATCCTATGGAGAAATAAAAACAACATATAGGTAATGCATATAACAACTATCATAGAGCATGCACAAATTATTATAGAGCATGTAGTGATCTCTATACATGTTGTGATTTTTAATATAACATATATAAAAAATGCAGTATATTAAGCATTTTTGGAGAACATTCAGAGCACCGCATGTGATTAAAACTTTTTAATTAAATCTATAACTTAAGAAAATCTTTTATCGATACAAGTTGAAAATTTGTAAATGAGATAAGATAAATATTAAACTCGCAAATTCTTAGGTGCACTCGGAGCACCTTTCTTTAGGTGCTCCCGGGTGCGTGTAAGACACGCGCGACAATTTAATTTTTTTTTTTTTTTTGTTCTGAACTACCAGTGCTTAGGTAAAATGAACATTAGAGTTTTTGTTCTGAACTTTAATGTTTTTTAACTGAACATTAAGGTTGTTCTTATGTAAAATGAACATTCATGATTTTGTTTTGAACATTAATTTTTTTATCACTGAACATTGATTCGGTGCTTAGGTAAATGAATATTTATATTTTTATTTTGAACATATATGTTTTTGAACTGAACATTGGTGTAGTTACCTTGAACAATGATGTATTTTGGATCATATAGTTTTTTGGTGAACTTTAATGTTGTTATTTGAACATTATTGTTTTAAAATTGAACATTTATGTTATTATTTTGAATATTAATTTGAATTTATACATATAGATCCAAAAGAGCTCGTGTACCATCTACAACAATTCACTTTTTCTGAATGCTCAAAATTTTTATAAAAAAGTTCAGAAATATGATTACATCAATTACAAGAGAAATAACTGTTTGTTATACAAATCAAATGCTTTTTCATCATTGTTCACTTTTACATTCAACAATTCAGATTCATCAGCTTCATTTACAATCATTTGGATTAAATCATCTGCAAAAATTAAAAACATTAAAATTAATAAGCTGAACACTAACTCATTGTACAACAATTAGAAGAACATAACTGAACAACAATTCATTTTTTCTGAATGTTCAGAATTTTTAGGAAAAAGTTTAGAAATAAGATTATACCAATTACTAGAGAAAACTGAACAACAATTCATTTTTTCTGAATGTTCAGAATTTTTATGAAGAAGTTCAGAAATATGATTACATCAATTACAAGAGAAATTGAACAACAATTCAATTTTGCTAATGTTCAGAATTTTTATGAAAAAGTTCAGAACAACATATTAATATAGAAATTTAATTTCTGAACATTAATTCATATTTTCTGAACATTTATGAATCTTCATCAGCATATATGCAGAATTTCAGAACAATAATTTCTGAACTCTAATTGAAACTTTTTGAACGTTTATTAAATGAAATTATGAAAAATTTGACGAAAATTATAGCTTACAAATTTCTGTAAAATCTTCATTGATTACTTCTTGTAGATCTTCGTATGTTTTTGTGTTGTTTTGATTTGTATTTCTTTGATTTTCTGTTGAATCTGCCATGATTGAAATTGTAGGGTTTGAAATTAGAGAGAGAATTGTTTTGATTTTGAGAGAAAGAAGAGAGAGAATCAGAGAGAATGAAGGATGATTTAAAAAAAAAAAAACGCAACAAACTACGTATTTATAGCAGTTTTTGGCAACTGCAAAACGCAGCGTATAGCACCCGGAGCACCTAGAGGAAGGTGCTCCGGGTGTAGGTAATCCCAATTGTTTTAAACTAAAAAGAAAATACTTAGAGCAATTTGAGAGATAGAAATATATATTGAATGAAATTAAAGATCTTTTTTTTTTTAGATCGAAATGAAAGATTATATATTAATAATACAAAAAATTTCCCTTCTACAATGGATGTCAGATGATATATGATTTCTGATTTTCTGTACAAAGACAAAAATATATTAATGATATAAAAAAAAAAGAAAAAGGCAAAACTATTAATATCTATGTTTAGTAATGTCGTATACTCATATATAACATTTCTTCATTCCCATCACAAATTGGTCGAGCAACATTTAAATTAATTTAAAAAACGAAAAATAGTAAAATATTTATCATTGCACAACAAATAACATGTGCGTAGTTTGTGTCATTGAAAATTACGGTCTATATATATATAATTTCAGCATAAACATGAATAACTAATTAAATATAAAGAATATACATAATATCATAATATTTTTATTCAAATGCCCAACTACAAATAATCAATGTTTTATACTCCTTCCATTCCCTTCTTTTCTTTATCAAACAACTTTATTAGGTTTATAATATTTTTTTATTAAGTTGGACCCCACACATCACCCACTATTACTTTCAAGTTGTTTCTCTTTCATCAATTATTACCTCAATTTGACCCCACTACTATTATTATATCATATATTATAATAAACAGATGAATAGTGACGGACAAAAAAAATAGGGAATTGAGGGAGTAACATATTTCAAATTGTTCTATATTCGTAGAATTTTACATAATGTTCTATAAGTTACACATAATATTTCGTGTGTAACAGAATTAAAAGTAGTGTTTTACGGAACATACACAATGTTTTAAGAGCAGTAAAATTACAACTAATATTGTACAGAAGATCAATATGGATTACACATATTGTTCTCCATACTACCGCATGATTGCACCCATACATAATGTTATGTGTATATATAAGAGTATACATAACATGTTTTCCGCAATTGTTATCTTCATATTTATAAGTATAATTATACTGAATTTGTTTATATAAAAAAACATTTTATTAATGTACGTTTTTTAGGTGTATAATCGATTTTCGGACAAACATAAATAACAATACATACAAATATAAGTAGATATATATAGAACATGTTATAAATAGTTGAAAAACACTTAATCAATATTTAATGCGTTATTACAGGTATCAGTTGTTTTGACAAATACCCAAAACACAGGAGCAGCAGGAAATATCAGCTTCTGGAGTCCATCAGTGAAATCCGATCAACTTAGTGCTGTGTTTTTATATGTCAGTGATGGTCCTAACGCTATATACGCTGGTTGGATGGTAAATGCTACATACATATTTTGTATTCAATAAGACAATAACTCAATTGTTGGATCATTTGATACTCCATATATCTTGCAGATAATTATAATTAATTTTCATATATATATGTAACTAAGTACTTATCTTAAATTATAGGTGAATCCAAAACTGTTCTCAAACGCTTCCCCTCGGCTATACACATATTGGACAGTAAGAACATGCCATTCTTATTTTTTTGTACATTTGTAGACAAAAAAAAAAATGAAACTAGATCATACTTATAACTAGTTTTCAACATGATTGCAGAGTGACGACGATAAGAGCAAAGGTTGTTATAATGGAATATGTCCGGGTTTTATACAAACTAGTAAAACCGTCACCTTAGGCCAAGCTTTAACTCCAGTGTCTACTGATCGGGGCATGTTTTATGCCGACGTTACATTAAAGCAGGTAATTGTAGTAATAAACATGGATCATCGTTTAGAACATGTTATTATTGATAGATGCTAAGAACACAATACTATCGATGTTATTAGAGGATCAACTTAACCAAAAGCTTAAACTGATGGTTGAGGCATAAGAATAGTTTATATACTCTATCACGCCCCCTCACACGAGAGCACATTGGGATTGAAGTGTGGATGCAGCATGGACCCCCACTTACCCCGCACTTAATAATTTCATTTAGAAGGGAGGGGTGAATGAGATTTGAACCCATGACCTTTGTGTCACATTGGCGCTGATACCATTTTAGAGGACCATTTCAACAAAATGCCCAAGCTTATGGGTTAGGCCCAGGAATAGTTTGTATATTCTGTCAGATGTATAATATATAAATACATAAAGTAATAAAGTGTGGATCTATTAAAAACCACAAGTTTATTAAAAATTGTAAAAACAACATAAAAGGGGTTCATATGAGGTTTGTAGGGGAACAAAGGAGTACGCATGCTTTTACCTTCAAACTATGCAATATGTATGTAAATGTCATTAATGAATTGCGTGTACCCCTTTTTTACCTCATACTGTTTTTCACGATATGATGAAAACTATATATGCCAATATTTTCACAAACAATGTGCCTTAGCTAATTTATGTTTTGTTACTCGTGACACAGGATGTGAAAACGAAGAATTGGTGGCTAGTATTTGCTAAAGAGAATGTCGGATATTTTCCGAAGGAGATTTTCAATGGATTCGCAAACGGAGCAACCACCGCTGTTTGGGGTGGAGAAGTTCAAAGCCCTACAAACGAGCCTCTCCCAGAAATGGGAAGTGGTTATTACCCACCAAATAATTTATATCCATATTCATGCCTTTTAAAGAACATGCAATTGTTTACCTCTCAAAAAAGTTTCCCCCTTAAAAAAGATTTGAAGTATGTTCAAAGTAAGCCCGATACTTTTGGAATTTACTATGACATATTCCCTAAAATTGAAGTACCTCCAGAGAATAACTGGGGGCATTATATCTTTGTTGGTGGACCTAAAAGACTTAATTGAATTCAAAGATTTTATGATGAAATAAAATCGATTTTTTATTTTTAATTTGCATTTGTGAACTGTGTTAAAAAATTTGGTGCTCTTTAGACCCTATTTTAAGAGCATGGGTATCACAAAATCCGTCTTTGACATACAAGGAAGAAATCAATGATGGTGATGCTCTTATCAACAATAATGTTCGAGGAGACAAGTGTATTGTGGTTATTTGTGAAAGTGATGTGATTACTTGAGAAAACTTTCGAGAATACTTGCATAAGAAAAATAAGTTATGAGTCTCATCTATTTTTACATCCACCATATGTATATAACATATTATTAAAGGAAACAAACCGACACAACTCTTGGAAATGGTCAAAACCGCAAAAACCCGACAAATATCCTTGTTCCATTTTTCTTTATTTGTTAATGTTAAAAAACACATTAACCATATAACATTAGCCAAACAATCATGGACAAATTCATCCAATAATACTCTAAATATTCAACATTACTCCCCTTTCTAGAGTGTTTATTATGAAAATTGCAAATTAGCCATCATCAACATAAACCAATCTTATGTATAAAATGAAAGTGCGTGTACAAAGTCTTGAACTTCTACTTAGTGTAATACACATTCCAAGAATTTGTGTCGAGCTGGTGTCATACAATGATTGAACCAATTGCAATACACACTGAAAACTTGAAGATATTATACACACAAGATAAAGTACTTGAGTCCATTTTTTGACTTGACACTTAAGCTATGTGTCCGTAACTATTCATAAGTATATTAAAGCTACGCCCAAGTAGCTTCTTGAAATATCCAAACTTCGTACTTACATAATTTTATCCCTTAACATACATGCTTCTGTGACCAAGCACAATCAAGAGATACCACTTTATACATCATAGTGCGAAAGTTAACCTTTGATGAAAAACAAGTTCTCAATCATCAATGTAAGAGAATTGAACTTTTTGAACTTGAGACCAACATCTTATTGAGCATCAAGTTAAGTTTTTCTTATTTGTGATTAATTAGAGACTTTATTTAAACCAATTTCCATCCATTCAACCATATTTCTAGCAAATGCTTTGTGAAGTATCCGCTAGTTTTTTGGTTCACATATAGTTAGTAGTGATACTTATCATTCATATATAAGTCCTTTTATTTGACTATATGCTCATGAAAAAAATCAAAATTGACTTTTGCAACAAGGTATCTCAAATATGAGATTCCTTAACCATTGTACCTCTTTTACCGGATGAATGTCTATCAACTCCTATGCTTGTAAGTTTCTTGAAAGCTTAAGGACTTATACCTCCCCCACAAGGATGCGTCCATCCACTAGAGGAAGATTATCTTTATTAGATATAGACTTGCAATTAACTATCCTTTTATGACCAAAGTATAACCCTCGTAGCAAAAATCATAATCTATGATTTTTCTTGAAGTACTTTATGCATGACAAATACCTTGTCAATGATTCATACTAGTTCTCCTAGTACATTTTTCAACTTGCCAATTGCAATAGCAATATCCAGTGATGTATTCCTTACTTAAACATTAAACATCCTATGACTTTGTATATTTAAAACTTGGAAAATACATTACCTATACTAGGTAACAACTTAATAATAGGATCTAGGATTGGAAATAAGAGCGGCGTCATTAATATTGAACTTCTTGAGCACTTTCTCAATGTAATGAGATTGTGACAAAAGTTAACTTACCGTATGAATGGTACTTCCCCATATGTTTTATGGAAACTTGGGAGAATAAAAAAGATTTTAATAAACTCTAAATCCATTCCAAAAAGTTATGTCATCTATATGTAGAAAAATAATGACCCCTTGACCTTTGTCATCAAATTTACTATACAATTGTTCGATTTAGTTAATCTAAATCATGTGAGAGTACAAATTCATCAAATTTTAATTTGATGCTTATTTCTTTTTCCATTCAAAAATTTAACCACCTTGCAAAATTTTTGTTCTTAACTTTCACATTAAACCTTTCCAGTTGATGCATATAAACATATTCTTTATACTCTCCATTTAAGAAAATTATCTTAACATCCATTTAATGGAAAACAAGATTATAAATAGCTACAAAGGCTATTAATAATCTAATTTGGAAATTAAAGCAACCATAGACATGTATTGAATTCATCAATGCATACCCTTAAAAGCTTAAGCCACTAATCGGACTTCGAACTTATCAATCATTCTAACAAATTTCAATTTATTATTGAAAGTTCATTTACACTCAGGTAGATTTACACTTAGAAGATAAATCTCCTAAAACTCAAGTGTTATTTCCCACGATAGATTTTATTTTATTTTTATCAACGATGGCTTCCTTCCAAAATGGAGAAACATGAAACTAACTACGTAGACTCACTAATGGTTGAAAGATCACCTTCCACATTAAGACATATGGAAACTTAGTTTTTCCAACATTGAATTTCTTGATCCTTGAACCAAACATACATAAAAATAAAAGTAAAAAGATTTCACTTTCATAACCCTCCTACTTCTATTTGTGATGACTTTAAATTCACTCTCAAAAGTTAAGATTAATACTAAACCAAAAAAAAATAATAAAATAATAAAAAAAAAGAGATCAAAAACGTAATTATATTATAGGTACTTAGAGTAACATACTTTGGATTAGTCATTGATGAATGAGCATCAAAATTACATCTCCACCTTTATAGTCGTATAAAGCAATCATAAGTCTATATTAAAATATATAGAACTTATAGGACTTGTTATAAACCGCATATCCTTTAAAGATGCATTTTACTCCTTCTTCATCAAATTTTTATACGACTATTTCACCATATACCCCTAAACTATTAAATAATGCACCATATACCCTCAATGTTTCTGAAATGCACCATGTGCCCTTGAACTTTCAACTTTATTCATAATATACCCTTATTTTGCTAATTTTACCTTAACTACCTCTAAATTAAGATATTAAATTTGAGTAACTATTATTTACGATAATTTAAATCAATGAATCATATTAACCAAATTAGTTTTACAAAACCACCATTTTCCTTCATCTTTACCTACTCACCACTCTCACTCACCTTCTCCTTCTTCCTCCTCTCTCTTTCTACGGACTCCACTTCACCTTCATCTCCTCTTCAATAGTCCTATTTCCACAAAAATGCATGAATGTTTATCATACCCACCACCACACCACCATCCAAACCAAACCCCAACCACCAAACCCACCAACCCAAAATCTAGTAAATTCGAAACATCCCACCCCAAAACCCATCAAATTAAAAGCCATGGTAGACGTTTTGCGCATCTTGAATGCTCTAGTAATGTTTTGGTGAAATGGATGTTTTGAATTGTAAATGATCTATTATGATTGTGATGGTATATTCAAAGGCAAAGAAGTGTTTGATTATTCAAAGTAGTCAATATCAAATTGGGTTTTAGAAAATTTTTGGGTTCTTGTCTTAGGGTTGATGGGTTTCAAATTTGTTGGGTTTGGTGGTGGTGGATTTGAGATGTAGGTTTGGTGGTGGCCACCATGGGTTTGGTAGTCGTGGGCGGATTTGGGTTGGAGGTTTGGTGGTGGATGCCGTGGGTTTAGTGGACGTGGGTTTGGGTTGTGAGGTGGTGTGTGGGTGAGTGAAATAATTTAGATAATCAAATTAATTAGTTTAAATTAAGATAATTAATAGTTAATTTGATTTAATTTCTTAATTAGAAGGCAATTAAAGTAAATTTAGAAAAATAAGGGTACCTTGTGAATATAGTTAAATGTTCAAGGGCATATGGTGCATTTCAAAATCATTGAGGGTATATGAAGCATTTTGCAATAGATTAAGGGTATATGGTGAAATAGCCGATTTTTATAAATGGGTTCCATCAATTTGAAAATTATCTTATGACCCCAAACCATGAGATGACTCAAGTTTTGATTTCCTTTGTGCTATACCAATTCATATGGGATTACCTTACTTTATTTTATAGGAATTGAATTAGATATAAAATATAATAAGCTATTAAGCTTCCCCAAAATCATCACTTAAAGCAAATAGAATCACATGGTAATAATCGTTACTTGTTTCATGTATAATTTTCATAAATGGAAATAAGTTAAATCATAATATATATTATATTCACCAATTTTATAAGCTCTTATTCACTCATTTGCATGTCTACTTCAACATTAAAGATTGTAATCACGCCAATGGCTTTATTAATAATAAGATAAATATCTATACAATTTCAAATTACCAAAATTAGTTTCATATATCAAAGTTAATTAGCTTTATGATACAAATTTAAACAAAATCACCATTGTTTTCCAATTTGTAACATTTGCACTTATACAGCTAATTTTAATTTTCTATAAAATCGTCAACAAGACATCATTATGAAACTACCATCATAAAAATATATTGTTATTTTGTCTTTACACCCCTGGAACATTTATACCTTTGTATGTACATGTAAAATTTTAACCTTGTTGATAAAAAATAATAATATATTGCTTGCATGAGAAACTAAATTATATAACCATGCACAATATAACCATGAAAATAAAGCTACCCAATATTATACATATGTACAATGAAAAATATGTAATAGTTTTCACAATAAACTTATAAACCTTGACAACTTGTCGAAAAAAATGCACAATACAACCATGAAAATAAAGCTACCCAATATTATACATAAGCACAATGAAAAAATATGTAATTTTGTCTCAATAAACCTTGACAACTTGTTGAAAACAAAAAAATCTAACAAATGATTAACCATATATGCAAGAGCCATGTGATAACACCATTTTATACTCATATTTTTATGCTAAATTTGTGTGTTTTCATCTTACTTTTCCCATAGTTTCAATCTTTTTGAGCCATTATGCTTTATACTTTGTTATTGCTCCTCTCGGGTGTATTTTACTTTATTTTTGTAGGTTTTAGGTGCTTTTTCTAGGATTATTGGAGATGCAAGTAGAGCTAATTGGATGTTGATCAAAGAACGGGAAAATCAAGGCGTTTATGATGGTGAAAAGCTTCAAAAGAGTTGCTCATGAAGATCTATCGCAACATGGTTGTGGAAATCAACCTAGTTGTGGCCACTTGATTTTGAAGTGTTTTGAAGAAACATGGCAGCCTACTTCGCACCATAGTTGCGGCCTAATATCACATGCCACATCCTGGTTGCGGCTTCTTCTTTGATGTAGAAAACTCTTCATATTCCTAGCATCTAAATAGGTTTTCAGAGAGGAGTTTCATTCTAATTCTTATCATATACTTGGAATATCGGTTTTGTTTTAGAAAAAAGCTTTAGTTCTCCTTAGTTTTTGGCACACATTCTCTACTTTGGTACTTTTAACATTGATTTGGCAATTTAATCAGTTCAAGTAATATCTCCTTTTCTCTATTCTCTTTTTATTGTTGCTAATCATGCTTTCTTTCAATATTTGTTTTGTTTATTCAACAATTCTGTGTGAGAAGTTTTATTAATCTAGGGTTAGGTCAAGCCCTAGCTATGATTGATTCCTGAGCAATTTTGTAAAATCCCCAATTTAGTTGTTAATTGTTCATGCTTAATTGATTGTGCTTATACCAATACTAGATTAAGGATAATTGGTATTGTTATGAATTCATTGTCTTTATCACAACAGGAGTTGGGTATTGATGAATTTGAATATTTCAATTAAGAAAATGAAATTCTCAATGGGAGTAGGTTGAATGAACTGTTAAAAAGTTAGGATTTTGTGATTAAAGTCTTTAATTTGCATGATTCCATGGGAGTAGGCTTTATTGCAAATTATGGATGCCATAGACACTCGGGAGAGGTTTGTGGTATTTTATAGGGTTACCTTTTCTCTTGAACAATTAGTCGATTAAATTGGGGTATGAATTGCTTGTGTCAATTATGCTGGTGGTGGTGCCTAGCTCTAGGTGTTTTTATTCCTTGAATTTAATCATAGTATTTCCATTAGTGTTGTTTAGTGTTAGCATAGTTAATTAATCTCAAATCCAAATTTATACTTGCTAAGTATAAAGTACAATCAAAATTGACCTAGCTCTTTAATTTGCATGATTCCATGGGAGTAGGCTTTATTGCAAATTATGGATGCCATAGACACTCGGGAGAGGTTTGTGGTATTTTATAGGGTTACCTTTTCTCTTGAACAATTAGTCGATTAAATTGGGGTATGAATTGCTTGTGTCAATTATGCTGGTGGTGGTGCCTAGCTCTAGGTGTTTTTATTCCTTGAATTTAATCATAGTATTTCCATTAGTGTTGTTTAGTGTTAGCATAGTTAATTAATCTCAAATCCAAATTTATACTTGCTAAGTATAAAGTACAATCAAAATTGACCACTTTGAACCATTTAGTCTCTTGGGATTCGACCCTTATTTGTCCGACTACTTAGTTGGGAGGAAAAGTTAGGTTATATTGTTAGGTGTGCGATACGCCTTTCAAATTTTTAGCGCCGTTGCCGGGGACTAACGGTGTTTAAATTAGTTAGTTTTGATTTATTTTTGCTAAGCCTCTATTTAGTTTGTTGCTTCAGCTATATTCCTTTGTTATTTGATCTTTTGTTTCTAGTTTTCCTTGTTGCATGCAAACTCGACGAACAGGTCAATAGAATCTGATTCCTATAGACCTTGAAATTGAAGCTACTGTATGTAGGCAAGGAGGTAGAAGAAGAAGGAGAAGAAATCAGATTACACAGGACGTAATGGCTGAGGAACGTGCTAAATCACTTTGGGAGTATGGTGTACTAGACACTAAAACTAGTGAGCTATCTAGCTTTTTTTGATCTGCTGTCAACGCTGCAAATTTTGAGCTCAAGCCTCAAGTCATCCAATTCATCTCCAATGATTCATTTGCGGGGCTAGCCAATGAATACCCTGTAAGCCATATTCCAAGCTTCTTGGAGAAATGTGATATTGTGAAAATCAATATAATGTGAGTGGGGATGCTATTCGACTACGCCTTTTTCCATTCTCTCGTCGAAATAGAGCAAGGAAGTGGTTGCGAGATGAAGGTGTTGGAATCTTTGATACTTGAGATAAATTGGCCAAGGATTTTTTAGTGAAGTTTTTGGGGCAAGAAAAGACCGCAAAGTTAAGGAATGAGCTAGCAACCTTTTAGCAATTTGATGATGAGTCATTATATGAAGCATGGAGAAGGTTTCTACGCTTGCAAAAGTAATACCTTCCCGAATGGATGTTGATACAAACTTTCTACAATGGTTTGAAACATGAGTTTCATATCTACATTGATGCTGCTTCAGGTGGATCCCTTATGACTAAGAATCCAAATGAAGCAAAGGAGTTGCTTGAAAAAATGGCGGCCAATGACAACTATCATCTAAGTGGACGAAATAGTTCAAAGAAGGGAGGTAAATATGATGTTGATGCATTAACCTCGTTGGCTAGTACTGTGCAGGCACTTTCTCACAAGTTTGATCAATTGCAAGTTGGAATCTCTATGGCGGTCACATGTCAAACGGGTGGAGTACAAGGTCATGCCACTAATTAATGTCAAGTCAACAGTGATGGGATGTCTATTGAGCAAGCTAATGCTCTTTATAATTCCAATTTAAGGCGGCTGTTTGATCCTTATTCTAACACATATAATGAGGGGTGGAAGCAGACTCCTGCATTCTCATACAAGAACACTCAAGCACAACTGAATCCACCTCTACCTCGCAACAATTTCAATGCACCGCCAGGTTTCCAAGCTAGAACACCATTCAATCAACCATTCCAAAATGTCGATCCACAACCTTCTCCAATCCAATAAAAGAGAAACTTAGAGGTTATGATGGAGAACTTCCTTATTCAATAAGCAAAACGTGATGCAGAAATTCAAAATGAGCTCCAAAGCCTCCAAGAAGTAAAGACTTCACAAAAACTCTTGTAAAGTCAAGTAAGTCAACTTTCTCAACAAGTAGGTCAATCTTCAAGGCCAACGGGCCAATTTCCAGGCAATACTGAGCAACCACCCAAGGGTCAAATCAATGCGGTCACTTTGAGGAGTGGAAAAGAGTTACAAGATCCTCCCATTAAGGAGCCACCAAACAAGCAAGTGAATGAAGCAGTTAAAATTGATAAGGTGGTAAAGAATGAGGTCAAAAAGGAAGAGAAAAAGGAACCTAGTCCTACTCCCATTGAGCCATATAAGCCACCAGTTCCATTCCCACAAAGGTTGGCCCAAGCGAAGCTAGAGAAGAAATATGGGAAGTTCCTTGATAATTTAAAAAATTTGCACATAAACATACCATTCTTGGATGCTATCTAAGAAATTCCCTCTTATGCAAAGTTCTTGAAAGATATGCTCTCAAACAAGAGGAAGATAGAGGAAAATGCAACTGTCTCACTCACGGCAGAATGTAATGCCATCTTGCAAAATAAGCTTACAAAGAAGCTTGAAGACCCCGACAGTTATTCCATTCTTGTCGAGCTTGGTGATATTGAGATCAAAAAGGCTCTTTGTGATCTTGGGGCAAGTGTTAGCCTAATACCCTTGTATATTTGCGAGAAGCTTCAAATGGGTGAAATAAAACCCACGCGCATCTCTTTGCAATTGGCAGATAGGATTGTGAAGTTTCCACTTAGTGTTCTTGAAGACATTCCTCTTTGTGTTTGGAAGTTCTTTATTACATGCGACTTTGTAGTCATGGAGATGGAGGAGGATGCGCAAGCCCCTATCATTCTTGGGAGACCTTTCTCGGCCATTGCTGGAGCCATGATTGATATGAAGAATGGAAAGATTACCTTTGAAGTGGGTAATGAGAGGATGGAGTACAATCTCACAAACTCCATGGAGGCTCCTTCTACGGGAGAAACTGTTTATAGAGTGGATGCTCTAGATGAGGTGATGGAAGCGAAAACTTCAAATATACATCTCGATCATTCATTGCAAACAGTTCTCATGGGAAAATGGTGAAGAGGATTGGGAGACTAGGGCGTACACAAAGCTTTTAGAGAAGTCTCGTTCACTACCTAAAGATGATCCCTTCAAGGTGGTGTTGACACATGGAAAATTTAAGGAGAGTACTACGCCTCCTGAGGTAGAGTTAAAGCCTGTTCCCCCTTCTTTGAAATATGCATATTTGGGTCCACATAAAACATATCCAGTTATTGTTAATGCTGAGCTTGATAACATACAAATTGAGCAACTGCTTATTGTTTTGAGAAAATATAAAAATATTATAGGCTATAGCATTGATAATATCAAGGGAATTAACCCTTCATTTTGTATGCATAAGATTATTCTTGAAGACGATCATGTTACTTCTATTGAACCTCAAAGACGACTTAATCCAAACATGATGGAGGTAGTTCGAAAAGAGGTTCTAAAGTTTCTTGATGCTAGTATAATCTACCCTATCTTCGATAGTAAGTGGGTTAGCCCGGTACATGTTGTTCCCAAAAAGGGTAGCATGACCGTTGTCAAGAATGACAAGGGTAAAGAAATTTCCACTAGAACTGTGATAGGGTGGTGCATGTGTATAGATTATAAAAACTAAATAAGGCCACCCAAAAAGATCATTTCCCTCTCCCATTTATTGATCAGATGTTAGAGAGGTTAGAAAAGCATTCCTTTTTCTGTTACTTGGATGGGTATTCAGGCTTTTTCCGAATTCCATTCCATCCAAGTGACCAGGAAAAGACTACTTTCACTTGTCCTTATAGCACCTTTTCTTATCGAAGGATGCTATTTAGATTATGTAATGCTCCTGCCACCTTCCAGAGGTGTATGATGGAAGTTTTTATGGATGACTTCTCAGTTTATGGAACATCTTTTGATGATTGTTTGCAAAACTTGAAAAGGGTGCTTCATAGATGTCAAGAAGTCAATCTTATTCTTAACTGGGAAAAGTGCCACTTTATGGTTCAACACGGTGTAGTTTTGGGTCATGTTGTGTCTTATAGGGGCATTTAAGTCGACAAAGCTAAGGTAGATGTCATTGAACAATTGCCACCTCCCACTTCTGTGAAGGCGGTGAGGAGTTTCCTTGGTCATGCGGGGTTTTATCGCCATTTTATCAAGGATTTCTCTAAAATTGATGCTTTTAGGCAAAGATGTTGTCTTTGTTTTTACTGATGCTTGTCTTGAGGCTTTTAACAGGTCAAAATAGGCTCTTATATCTGCACCCATCATACAACCACCAGATTGGAATCTACCATTTGAGATTATGTGTGATGCAAGTGACCATGCTATAGGTGGTGTATTGGGGCAAAAGAAGGATGGCAAGCTCCATGCAATCTATTACACAAGCAAGACTCTTGATGCGGCCTAGATGGATTATGCCACAACTGAAAAGGAGTTATTGCCTATGGTGTATGCTATGGAGAAGTTTCAATCCTATCTCGTTAGGTCGAAGGTGATTGTTCACACTGATCATGCGGCATTGAAGTATTTGATGGGCAAGAAAGATGCTAAGTCGCGTTTGATTCGATGGATTTTGTTGTTGCAAGAATTTGATTTGGAGATTAAGGACAAAAAGGGTGCGGAAAATGTTGTTGCTGATCATCTATCTCGACTTGTCCTTGATGATGAAGCTGAAGAGGGATTACCTATTAATGATTCATTTCCTGATGATCATTTGTTTGCAATTCTTGGTAATGAGTCCCCTTGGTATGCTGATATAGCCAACTATTTGGCTAGTGCTACTCTCCCTCATGGGTATTCATCGCAACAAAAGAAGAAGTTTTTCAAGGAGGTGAAGCATTACTTTTGGGATGATCCTTTTCTTTATAATGGATGTGCGGATGGAGTCATTAGAAGATGCATTCCTGAAAATAAGGTGAACTCTATAATCTCTCATTGTCATGATTCACCTTGTAGAGGCGATGCTAAAACCTTAAAAAGTGTTGCAAAAATTCTTCAATGTGGTTTCTATTGGCTAACTCTATTCAAGGATGTCCATTCTTATGTTAAGTCTTGTGATCGTTGTCAAAGGACTTGAAACATCTCTAGGAGGAATGAAATGTCTATGAATAATATTCTTGAGGTTGAATTGTTTGATGTGTGGGGAGTTGATTTTATGGGACCTTTCCCTTCATCTTATGGGAATAGGTATATCCTAGTTGCAGTTGACTATGTATCGAAGTGGGTTGAAGCGATTCCTAATCCTACTAATGATGCTCGCGTGGTTCAAAAGTTCTTTAAGAAGATAATTTTCCCTCAATTTGGAGTGCCACGAGTTTTGATTAGTGATGGAGGGACGCATTTTATTAAGAAGAAATTCGAGGTAATGTTGAAGAAGTATGGAGTAAATCATCGAGCTGGACTTTCATATCACCCACAAACTAGTGGGAAAGTGGAGATATCTAACCGAGAGATCAAGACTATCTTAGAGAAGACGGTTGCGAGATCAAGGAAGGATTGAGTTACAAAGCTTGATGATGCACTCTAGGCGTATAGAACTGCTTTCAAAACGCCCATTGGGACAGCTGCATATAGGCTTGTCTATGGAAAAGCGTGTCATCTTCCCATTGAATTAGAGCATCGTGCGTATTGGGCAATATGGACCATAAATTTTGATTTGCAAGAAGCGGGTGAGAAGAGGGTTGTTACAACTAAATGAGCTTGATGAGATACGCTTAGATGCTTATGAAAGTTCAAGGGTGTACAAGGAGAAAACAAAGAAAGGGCATGACAAAGGGATTTTGAGAAGAGAGTTTAAAGAAGGCGATATGGTTCTTCTTTATAACTCTAGATTGAATTTATTCCCAGGTAAGCTTCACTCTAGATGGTCGGGACCAATTTAAATCAACAAAGTTTTTCTTTATGGTTCGGTGGAACTTTGGAACCGTCAAGGTGGTGCTTTCAAGGTGAATGGTCAAAGAGTGAAGTATTATAGAGCGGGCGATCCTATTGATCATGAGAGAGTGGACATTACACTTTCTCACCCTTTGGCTACATGATATAAAAGGTGGTCAACCTAGATGACCTTAAACTAGCGCTTCTTGGGAGGCAACCCAAATTTTCTTTCTAACTTTTTATTTTTCTTTCCTTTTCATTTATTCTATTTTTATTCTCTTAGTTTCAAAAAAAAATCCAAAAATATTTTAGTTACTTTATTTTATTCAAGCTAGTGTTTTGATAGTTATTATTATTAGTTAGTGATTTGGGTTAATTTTCATTTAGTTTTTTTTGCTAATTTTTGCTTTATACAGATTTTTCAGTTCATGGAGCAGTTTATATATAGCAAACCAGCCTAGTCCGCAACGTGGTTACGACATATGCATTCAAGACACAACTAGGTTGCGGCAAGTCATATTTTCAAGCAATAAGAAAGTTACAAATCAGTGTACAACGCAACGTGGTTGCGGCAAAAGTCCAAATACCACAACCTGGTTGTGGCGTATGCTGTTATTACAAGCACAACAAAAAAAAAAAAACACAAAAAACACAAAAACAAAGAAAAACAAAAAAAAAAAAGAAAGGGAAAAGAAATAAGACGAGTAAACTGACCGTGCAACGTAACTGCAGCACAATAAGCAGCATTCCCTCACTCCCTCCTCTGAGTTGACCTACCGGTGCACCACAAGCCTCGACCTCACCGCATCGAACCATCGGCGCCACCCTACAGCTAGGGGTGTGAAAAACCGTATATCGAAATTCTTCTGATCTGGAACACCGGATATTCGGTTTTTCGAAATCAAAAAAATGTATTCCGTATCCGATCCGGACAAACTGGAACTCCGGAAATCCGGAATTCCGGATTCGGATTTTTAACCAAATTTCTTCTAATACACTTCATTATCCTTTAAAAAAACCGGATTAGAAAGCCGGAAAGCCGGATATCTGGTTTTCAGATTATGTTTTCGTTAAAAATTCGGAATCCGAATTTTCAAATATCCATTCCAATTCCGATTCATTATAAACCGGATATCCAGTCCAATATTTTCGAATTTTAAAAATCCAGACCGCATATCTGTTTTTTTGGTACGAAAATTCGGGAAAATGAATCGGAAATTCAGAAAAACCGGATTGGAAATTCATAATCTGTGGTGGGCTGCAACCCTACGGGGCAGCCATCAGTTTTGAACCCCTCCTCCTTTGTACTGCCACCACACCAACTGTCGCTACGCCGCCTGTAGACCACCGTCGAACCACCGGCGCGCCCCCTATAGCCCACCACCATCACAACCGGTAATTCAAAAAAATTGAAGAAAGAAAACCTAACTTTGAAAAAATTGATTTGTGGTTTTTGATTTTCATGGTTCATGAACGAATTTGAGATTGATTACCTGAGCAATTGGAGATTCTTCGCGAAAATTCTGGAAAAAAAAACATTGTATTAGCTTTGGATTGAATTGAGTTGGGTTGACATTATTTGGCCTTGAGCTTTGTGCGTGACTTTTGAGTGAGAGTTGCAATATTTGAATTGGAATTGGTGTGAAATTGAGACTATTTCTTATTTTATTTATTCACTCATGGCACGCACTCCCATTGTTCGACAAAATAAAGTGACCTCGAGTTCTACTTCTAAGGCCAAGTTAATTTCTGTCAACAAAACTTTTACTTCGAACAAAAAATCCTCCACTTCTACTGGCAAGAAAAATATTTCTTCAACTACTACGATTAACAAAGAGGTGGTAATTGATTACTATGACATTGATTTTAATGGTGATGCGCAATTCAAGGCGAATTATGAGAAGTTGTTGAAGAGAGGGGCTTCCGCTAGTCGTTATCGTGAATTTGATGCCCTTAAGGCATTACATATCGAGGATGATATTCGATGTCTCTTTTCAAATGTTAGTTGTCATGATCTTTGCTCGTCCCGAGCAAACACAATCAATAAATTGACTACACCCCATAAAAACAAAATAATCATTATAACTCATGAGAACACCCGAAGACACATGGATCAAAGCTAACCAATCAAGCACCCAATTACCATCCTTCCTACATACAGGTCAAATAAAACCAACCAAGCAAGTTTAATAGATCGATGACTAGAGTAGCTCACAGGTGGTCACTCCGCACATTTAAGGATGAGCTTATATTAATAAAGCTCTAACACTCACCTCCCAACCAATGATGAAAATGCAAATGCAAATGCAAAGTGTGTTCAATTGCAAATTTTAGGAACCCAAATCCCAAATCTCACACCCTCATGCAAGTGTTTAAGGGTATCCACTCATCCTAAATGTCGACTCGAAATGCAATTAATACTCTACGACCTTGACAAAGGATTCACTTCACAATAACCATAGCATGTACACGAAGATCAAGAAGGACTTTAATAAGCTTGCAACTTGGCTAGGGTGATGGGTAGGATAAAATTTGGGATAATGTAGTGGAATGCGGGGCATACGCATATAGAATCAAGGAAAACCGTCAACAACTCCAAAGCAATCGTCAACATTCTCCAACATCTAATTCAACCAAATCAAACCAAACTTTTCTTTATTTTTTACATCAACACCATAAATCTCATAATTCAATCAACAACCACTACTTCACAAACTTTAAGCTTTTTCTTAATTTAAGAAATTCAACTTTTCACTTCTTTTATACTTTCCAAATTATTATGCTTTTATTATTTTTCACTTTATTTTTGATGCATAATAAAACATAGTTTCACGACTCATAATGATTTGTTTTTGCTTAGAATTCAATAAACCATAAACAAAATCATCACACATACATAACAAGGCCATGAATAAAATATAACTTTTCAATTAACTTGCAACAACCTAGACATTGGTATGCAAAGCCTTAAATGTGAAACATGTAGTCAAATAATCTTCACTAACAACAATTCCAACTATTTCACCAACAATCCTCCATTAACAACCATCAAAAGTTACTTTAACAACATCACAACACTTCAACTCCCCCAAACCAAGTCTGGGCATATAATGAATTATGTAGCAAGGCTAATAAGGCTTGTAATGTGGCTAAAAATACAAATGAAAGGGATAAAAGCTCAAAACATGGGATCAAGGGAAAATATATAAAAGTAGGAATTGAAATTCTGAAGGCTAAAAAAAAGAAATGAAGGCCTTTTATCATGTGCAACATACACAAAACCACAATTAAAGTTACTAGAATCCAATGTCAAACCCAAGATCATAATTGCACCAGGAACTAAGCACACATGAAAGAAAATATATGAATAATATTATATGCAAAAGTGGCTCAAATCCTCCCGTTAACACAGTTCAAGTCCAAGACCCAAGCAAGGTTGAGAAGAGTTGACCGATACAAGGAATTCTAGCAATAAAAGATCAAATCATGGCTAGCAAATCACACATGTGAATTCATCCTCAGTCAAGAATCATAAAGTTTTCAAAAATAGCATAAGGGGGTACTTGAATGGTCAAGTTCTCAAATAAACTCTAGTTGGAACGAACAATTAGCTAATTAATCAAAAACTCTCTCTAGAACTTAACTAAGAAAACAGTACAATCTTTTTGTGTTGCAAGTAAACTCCCGCTCCTAGTGAACGGTACAAACCAAGCAATGATCCTAAGAAAGCAGTAAAAACGAATCTAAGAAAGAAGTAAAAACTAATCTAACAAAGCAATAACACATACCTCCCCCAAGCTAAACAGTATCCCGTCCCGGGACACATAAACATGAAGCATGAATGAGGGGATAGAAAGCCCGAGTTGCCTCCCGATAAGCGCTGGTTTGTAATGGTCCCGTACGACCTATTGCTTCTAGAATCAATCAGAAGAATTCAATGCCTTGAGAAGCTTATCAAATGCTCCTGCAAACATTTCACTAAGCACTACATATGGCTTAGATACCAACGCATTTACTCTCACAAAAAACGGAATGTTAGCATAAAAATAATAAATAAATAAAAGAGAAAGAAGAATAGGAAGAAAAAGTGTTGGGAAAAAATAAATAAGAATAAGAAAGAATACGAGGAACGGGAGAAAGAAAATAATTACCTTTAATTTCCTCTACTACCAAGATTAAATTCATAATTCCATCATGAGGGTTAACTTTACCATTATTTTTATCCAGTAGTCTTATTATTAGTTCACCCTCATCAACGAGCATGTCAACATAAGAGTTTATAGCAAATAATTCTGTAATCAACGGTTTTTCAACTGATGATTTGGAAATTAAAGATTGTTTCTCCATAGAGACATCCATTGTTAGATCGTCAGTTTTCTCATTTGGACCATCATCATTAGTGACAAGAGTCGAACAAAATTTCATATCTAATGAACTAGCATTCATATTCAATTCCATCATCATCATCATCATCATTTTCTATATTATAATCATCAATTTGTTGCTGCTCTATTGACAACCGAATAAGGTCTGTTTGTTGTTCAATTAATCTTTGTTCCTCCCTTATTTTCTCTAATTGCTTAGCAAGTTCCATAACACCATGCTTAATTTCTCTCAAATCATTAAGATATTCCACATTGTTATAGGATGATTCAAATTGAGAATTATGTAAATCACACTAATGAAGATGAGTATTAACATGCATATAAGACTCTTGATTTTGACAACAAGTAATATCACACCGATAACAGTAGTAATAAGGGGGATTTTGAGTATAGGGAGTATAGTTAGAAAAATTATCTATACTTGGTTTAACATAAGATGTCATCTCCTCCTCATAGGTTTCTCTAGCTAACTCCTGAATTGTATTCCACCCTTCTTCTAGGGTATTTCTCATGAATTTATAATTACTTATAGCTTCCAACGCCAATTTTGTATGAATATTCGAATTTTCATATATAATCATGCACATTTCATATTGAGAAAATGAATGATAAGGGCCAATTGCATCCCCAAGTCTATACATATATCTCCAAAATATTTCTTGATCATGTTGGCGTAGACGGAAAGGTACCATCATTTTTCAGAGAGGGGAAAAAAGAAAGGGGATGAAAAAAATTAAAAAGGAAAAAAAAGAAAAAAGAAGAAGAAAAAGGAAAAAAAGGAAAAAATTGAAACAAAGGGAAAAAAAAAACAAACAAAATCAAAGAAAAAGAAACGAAAAAAAAGAACAATTTAAACCCGACTAGTAGAATTAAACAGTTGCTTCCCCGGCAACGGCGCTGAAATTTGATGCAGGTTGTCGCACACCTCAAAAAAATAAACCAAACAACACTAACTAATATAGCTAGGGAAGTAGGGATCGAATCCACAAGGAAGCAATGAAACACTACTAGTACTAAAAATTTTAAACTGTGAAAAGGGCCTTGGTTATGATTAATTATTAACTAAAAAAAATAATAACGAATTTAAACTAAGAATTGACTCAAATTGACTAAAACCTAGGGCAATCGGTTCACCATGAACAATTAATAAATTCATAAAACATAAACCAATCAATTCCACAAAATTCATTAAACTAGGGCACACTAATTCTCTCGAACTTAGACTCCCTCAAAACTCCTCTACCGGCTCTCGCTCGCATAGACTCGTTTTGCCTATTATTCGGTGGTCTTATTGTGGTAATCTTACCTCTCGGCCTCAATTTCGACAATTACCAAACTTACAACTAAATCTGCGCACAATTTAATTGCAATCGATAGAAATCAATAATAGGAATTTAATTACTAATCAGGAACTAATCGATTTAAATTAAACTAGTCCATTAATGAGTTCATGGATCCCCTAAACCCTAGAAAACAAATTACTCACTCATAATCATAAAAACTAAAACAATAAACAAATTTAAATTCATGATCATAAACAAATAAGAACATTAATTAACTAAATAAACAATCATAAACTAATTAAAAAACAAAAACTAAGTAACATGAACTAATAAAACTAATAAACATAAACTATAAATAATTGACAAAGAAAGAGAAAAGAAATTACCAAACTTGAATGGAAAAGAAACTTGAATTGAATTGTAAATTCTTCAGTAAAAATAAACTAAACTAATCTAATCTAGAGAGAGAAAGTAATTAAGAGAGCTAATTAGGATTTTAAAACTGGAAAAACTAATAATGAAAAGTATCTCTCGTGCTCCTAGGAAATTGTGCCTTTAATACAAGCCTAATGGGCTTTTTAATAATTAATTATGCAAAAAGTCGGTCTCCCAGCAGAATAGCCAAAAAAACATGACCTGCGCCCGCATAGAACAAAATTTTGTTCTATGCGCCCGCATCATGAAACAGAAGCTTCTGAAATTCAGCTTCATTTTGAAATCGCTATAACTTTTGCTACAAGATGTTCCACAGGGCATATGACCTACCGTTGGAAAGCTATTTGAATCTTCTTTCCAATGAAATAAAAATCAGATCAATAAAATGTATATATTTTGAGATATGACCAAAATAGTTGACAATGATCACAATCTTCACTTCTAAATTTCATAATTCTTCACTTTTACTTCTAATATTTCTCCAACTTGTCATGTGAGACGTCAAATTTGTTCCAATGAGTTGTAAAATGTCTCTAATAATTCTCCAAATTCTCATAAGTGATCTTTATCTCTCAAGTGCCGAAATTAGGTAGTAAAATCAACCGAAAATTGGTCGTTTCCTATAAAACTTTACAAAACCACACAAAACTCTAAAAGAACACTATTAGCCTGAAAATTGGCTCAAATGAGCCCGGTCAGTCCATAAATCATTAGGAAATTGGGTAGAAAAATAATACAAATATTAGACACATCAATCTTCTCACTACATAAATTCCGACATACAAAAGAGTCACACTTGAGTTTTTGAGCTCTTGAAGGCCAATGTGAAGTAAGAGTGCGATAGTATGATCACTTTTCGCTTACATAATGTAGAATATACGTGGACTTTATCTCACCTTGATGAGGTCCTTTGATTGCCTACTAGAGGCCCTAGGATAACGTCCAAGTATTGGAGAACTAACCAGTTTTGGTGGAAAGTTGGTTCAAGAGATGCTTTCGACTCAAAGGGAAATCCAAATTCTCTCATTTGTCATCCCGCACATCGCAATGCTCATAAGTTGCTCGCCAATACCATCTGTGGTCGTGAGAAGAATAGTAAGGTTCGAAGGGATGAGTTACACATGCTTGAACATATGCTTTGTGCCAAACCCATCGACATTGGTGCTTTTCATATTCGACAAATGATGTCTATTGTTAATGCGGAGACAACCCATGGCGCTATTGTTCTAGGTGGTCTTATAACCCCAATTTCTTTACATTTGGGTCATCAAGATCGTCATTTACATGACGCTTAAGTTGAGGGATCTGATTCTATTGATATTTCTACATGTTCCACAATGGGCTGGATTCACAAGAATGAAGGCACTATTCTTTGGAAATTGGGGAATGATGAGGAGGAAGAGCTACCCTCTCCTAAGGCGATGGCATTACGAGTTCAAGGAAATTGGTCATTTCGTAAATTACAACTGCGCGTTCGAGCTCCATTGGCCCTCGAGTCATCCATTCCACCCTCTCATCCTAAAGTTGTTATCTCTTCCCCGTCAGTGCATGTGCCAACACTTGTGACCTTGCAAGCTTCTGTTGATGAGTTTAAGACTGATATTAAGGCGATGAAGAGTGATGTGGCTTCCTTGTCTGGAATTATCTTTGCTTTCGGTGCTTGGCTACATTCACAAGGGTTCTCACACCCTTCTCTTTCCCCTCCTTAGCGAGGGTCTTTAAGTTTCCCTCCCTTCCTTGTTTTATGCTTTTATGTTGCATAGTGGACATTGCAATGTTCAAGTTGGGGGGAGTGAAAGAACCTTAGTCCTTTGTATATATTTTCTTTTCTTTTCTTTTTGTAACAAATCTCCAAAAAGTTTCAATGTTGATAAGTGGTTGAATTTGTTTAGTGCATTTATTTGGAGCTTAAGCCCCATGTATATATAGGTTAAAAAAAAAATAATTTTCATCAATTCAAAAAAGAAAAAAATTCCCAAAGATTTAGTTTTCATGGTAGAAAAGCAAAAAGGGGTTTCTATATAGTTTGTTTTGGCTCCTTGTTTGTGTGTAGTGATTGAGTTGGGGGAAGCATTTTCCCCTTGGTTTGGTTTGACTTGGCTCTTGTTTTGTAAAGTTTCACTTGACTAGGAAGAGCACCACGACCAAAATTCTTTCCCTACCTACCTTAAGCTTAATGTTACAATCCACAAGTCCTAACTCTAGATAGTTGAGTTGTATAACGGAGGAAGCCATGAGTATTTTTCTTGACACATGTGCTAGAATTACTTGATTACACTCACTTTGATTATCTTTGAGCTCTCTCTATTCAAGCTATGAGACGCCACATCGTCTTGTACCTTTGAGGTTTGGGAGGGATGTTTCCACTAGTAGAAAAATGACCATTAGTAATGCTCCTTTAGTATCGTTTTATGTAAAAAAAGATGCAAATAAGTGGTATTACCATCGTTTCTAACAAACGATACAAATAGAATTGGCTATTTGTTACGCCTCCAATTGTATCGTGTGTAAAACGATATTAATAAGCTATTTTTTTTACTAGTGTTCGGTATGGAGTGAGAGATGTTTATTCAAGATTGATTGGCCCCTCAAACGCTCATTTGTGATCACTCTTTCGAGGGTGAGATAGCTTGCTTACTCTCTTGGGCATGACGGTTGAGCGCACATTAGCTTCCCTATAATCTCTATCTTGATCCTTGATTGAGAAATGTTGATTTTTTTAAATCTTTGCTATGATTGGATTTAGAGTTGTGGATTAATCTCTTTGGAAACCTTCACGAGAGCATACTCGTCATTTTAAGCAATTAGGAGGTTTAAATGGCTTGTCACTTACGCTAAAAGTGACCGTGATTCCTACCACAGTGAGTATAGGTTTTAGGCCCTATTTTCCTTGTCTTATTTTTACTTATTTTCAGCAAAAATAAGTTTAGTTCAGCAAAAATAAGTTCAAATTAGCAAAAATAAATTCAGTTCAGTAAAAATAAGTTCAGTTCGGCAAAAATCAGTTTCAATCCTTAGTAAATTGTTAATGATTTCAGCAAAAATAAGTTCAAATAAGTAAAAATAAGTTCAGTTCAGCGAAAATAAGTTCAGAGCAGCAAATATAAGTTCAGATAAGCAAAAAATAGGTTGACGAGAACAAGGCCTTAGTGCTTGCAGGAGTAGTTTTTCTTATTTTGTTTTCTGTTCTCGAGGACGAGCAAAGGTTAAGTGTGGGGGAGTTTGATAACACCATTTTATACTCATATTTCTATGCTAACTTTGTGTGCTTTCATCTTACTTTCCCATAGTTTCAACCTTTTTGAGCAATTATGCTTTATACTTTGTTATTACTCCTCTCGGGTGTATTTTGCTTTGCTTTTGTAGGTTTTGGGTGCTTTTGCTAGGATTATTGGAGATGGATGTAACACCCTGGATTTTCCTAACTTCTTACTTCTCATTTTTCCCGAAAAACATGTTAAAATTAATAAGTATTATATTTATTAAAACTACTAAATATGGAAAAACCAAAGTATTACCGCCACCGTGAGAACGGCTAAGGCAATTATCAAAGTACTATAACGGAAGTCTCAAACTAAAACAATTTAAAAATAAACTTCAAAACAATCTCAAATTATAAATCAACTTTAAAACTTATTACACTTCGAAACCATATTAATGGCCCTTAAAACAAACCAAACCAAAACTAATATTAGAAATCTTTAGAAATCCAAACATCCAAAATAACTGTTAGTCTTCATAAGCAATTAAAATAAAGTAAGCTACAAAACACAGCAAGCGCTCTCACTCCATCCCATCATGAAACGACTTATGCCCACTTGTACCTGCAACTTTTCTTTTACTAGACAACTACTCACCACAAGTGGGTCATCGTAGGGCCAAGTCCAAGACAAAGCCTTGTACACAAAACAAACAGTCAGCAAAGCTGAGTACATAACTACTAAAAACTATGCAACAACAATAAAAAATAAAACATGCACTCAACTTACCTTTGACAACCTTTATATTTGTACATGGACTCAATTAAATTAATTACTATATTTAAAATTATGGATCCTGCATCGAACGAGTTTCCTCCTTTAAAATCATCGCCCTATTGGGCACCAACTTGGGAGCAACTCGAAGAAGGTATTACTATGTCACATAAAGTGACGGATATCCAGCGCATTAAAAATAGAAAAGAGTACAATGTCTTGTACTCCAATTAGAAGTCATAGATCACTGTTCCATATGACTCCCCCCATTGTTCATACTCAAGGTATATATACGTTCCAAGTGTTTTGATGCAAGTCCTCTTACACTTTACGTGATTTAACAGGTTTAGAAATGTTATGACTCCCATGCAACATCACATAAAGACATGCATCAAATCGCATAAGCCAATTTAATTATCTTCAATCTAAGGTGATTCCCAATTAATCTTATGTAAGTCCTTTAATTAAACTTAACTTCCTTTACCACACATTAACTGTGAGTGGCATTAACTTAAATCTTCTTGACCACACATTAAACTGTGAGTGGCAACATGTCTAAAATAATTGCTCATAACTTCTTTTATTTATGTGAATAAAAATTCCCAACTATCTTCCTTGTTAATTAAGTAACTAACCAACTTAATAAAATAACTTCCTTCCTTGCTCAATAAATTATTGGCTAAATCAAACTGATCATATTATTCCAATTCAAGCTTATAAAAATTGAACTTTCTAGTTACATGGAAAGTCAACATACTCTAAAAACATGCCTCTACTAAACTTGCCATGCACATAAATTCATGATTCAAAACAAGCATACAAGATTTCATGTAATCAAGAATTGCTCAAGCATGCATTCTAACTTTTGTGTTTGTCTTTAGTACTTACGTACCTTGTAAAATAAATGTGCTCCGCCAAAAATTCAAGAAGTGGACTAGTTCAAAGTCTCCTACATAAGGAATAACCAAAACTAAATTAAAACCTTGTTGACTAAATTCTACAACAACTATAACTAACTTCTAATTCGGAAACTTTGTCCAAAACCTCCTTATATGGTCTCTATTCAATTCTGTACTTCACTTTTCTTTTCTATTGCAATAGTACTTAGTTTTCGGGACTTACTTATGCTTTATAAACCGTAATAAAAAATTTATGCCACTTTAGAAAAGTGGACAGCAATCTAAATTTATCAAAACTCCTTGAAAACTTCTCAAAACAACATAAATCGATCGTACAATGTATTACTTAACTTATATGATCAATGTATGCTAATTACATACTTTAAAATCCTAATCAATTAATTTATAAAATCTGGACAGCATATTAAACATGCTTAAAATCACTTTTAAACTTCATACAACATACTAAAATTTACATATATCAATATAGAATTGATGTGCGATCAGATTAGTACAATTTAGGCACTTAAAACTTAACTTAACTTGTTTTTATTAAAATTTCAGATTTATAAACTTTAATTTAAAGTAATGAAAAACTTATAAAAACATCATAATTTCATACCAAAACACTTCTACAATCTACTAACATATTTATGAAATCAATCTAGGCTTTAGAACAATTTTTCATATGCCAAAACATGCTCATAATATTTATTCAACTCAAATTCATGATTATAAAATTTGGACAGCTTTATAAATTAAGTTTAAAACCCTTAAAAATCAATCTAAACTTAATAACGTCATCATAAATTCACCCAAGAATAATTTATGATCATAATATTGAAGTTTAGAACATAAAAACTCATAAAATCATAACTTCATAAATTTTTTAAACCCTAATCCATAATTTCATGAACAACAAAATTAATTCATGCCTTTAAACAATCCATACTTATATCAAAACATGATTAAACTTATAAAAACATGATTAAGCATAATTATGAACATGAATTTGCAAGATTGAATCACAAGAAAGAAGTAATATTTTTTTATATAAAAAGGTCCGAAAAATAACACCAAAACCGGGGAGGAGGTGCAACAGTGGCCAGCTTGGTGTGGCGCGGTGGCTGTTGCGGTGGTGCGGTGGCCGACGGTGGGGTCAGGCGCTGGCACGTATCCCGAGGCAACCCAAATTTTTTTTTTCCGAATTTCTGAACAACAGTTTTTTTTTCTCTCTTCTCTCTAAATTTGTGAAATCCTAATGACTATTATGATCATGAAAATCTGAAATTTTAGGTTTTGTAGGGTATTTATAAGCCCCAAAGTAGGATTTTGGTGAGGCCCATAAATACTCCTAAATAAATTAGGAAACCTTTGAAAGCTATTTTTAGAAGCTTTTAAAATATTTTTAAACATAAAAATATTATTTGAGAAGACAAAAAATTACTTTCAATCAATACTTGTTATTTATTTTATTTTTATTAATTTCTTTTCATTTAATATTCCTATTGAACATAATTTTTCAATAAAAATATTAAATTATAAGAATAAAATACAAAAATACTTCCTTAAAATACGTGAAAATGTGGGGTATTACAATCTACCCCCCTTAAAAGAAGTTTCGTCCCGAAACTTTGTGTAGGTTAGTGTATGGAATTTGAATAGAGACTACTTTTACTTCAAACTTTCTTACTGAAACACTATGTTGTTGTAGACTCTAGACACTTGACAACTTTTATTAGACAAACATAAAATTCTTTCTTAAATGTCATAGAAACTCATAAAAACTTGCAAAATTGAGGGTAAAAACGCGCAAAAAAACAGGTCCCATCCTACCCCCCTTAAGAATCGAGTAACGTCCCCGTAACTCTACTACTAACCTGAAAGAGCTCTGGGTATTTTTCTCTCATAAAATCTTCAGCTTCCCAAGTAGCATATTCGGTTTCTTGGTTAGACAACAACACCTTCACTATTTTGACAGTCTTTCTACGAGTATCTCTGACCTTACTGTCTAGGATTTTAATTGGCCTCTCTTCATAGGTCAAACTCTGGTCTAACTCTATTGTTTCAGGTTGTAACACATGTGATTAGTCTGGCATATACTTCCTTAGTTGAGACACATGAAAAACATTGTGAACTTTGCTCAACTCCATTGGTAGTGCTAGCTTATAAGCTACCTTTACAACCCTTTGCAAGATCTCATAGGGTCCTATGTACTTTGGGCTCAACTTTCCTTTATTTCCAAACCTCATCACTCCTTTCATTGGTGATACCTTAAGTAACACCTTATCACCAACTTCAAACACAACTTCTTGGCGTTTTTAATCCGCTAGGATTTTTGTCTATCTTGTGCTGCTTGAATCTTTACTTGTATTACTCTAATTTTATCGGTGGTCTCCTCTATTAATTGAGGTCCTAGAATCACTGTCTCACTTATGTCTTTCCAACACAAAGGGCTCTTACACTTCCTTCCATACAAAGCTTCAAAGGGTGTCATGCCAATACTTGCATGGTAACTATTGTTGTATCAAAACTCAATGAGATCCAAGTGATCCTCCCATTTCCCTTGAAAGTCTATTACACAAGCCCTTAGCATGTCTTCTAAGGTTTGTATGGTTATCTCTATTTGTCCATCAGTTGCTGGATGGAAAGTTGTACTCATCTTCAAGGATGTGCCAAAGTTCTCCTGAACACGTTTCCATAATTTCGAAAGAAACCTAGAATCCCTATCTGACACGATATCTTTTGGAACTCCATGTAGTCTCACAACATGTTTTATGTAAGCCTTTGCAAGTTGTTCCACCACTACCCATATGGTATCATTCTGATTCTTAGACTTTGGCAAGCAAGTCACAAAGTCCATCAAAATGCAATCCCATTTCTATCCTGGTATCTCAAGTGGTTGGACTTCTCCTTGTGGTCTCTTATGCTCAAATTTAACCTTTTGAAAAGTAAGACATTTACTCACAAATAGCCACTTCTCTCTTCATCCTAGGCCACCAATACGTCTTCTTTAAATCGTTGTAAAGTTTATCGCCTCCAGGATGCACTGAATACGGGGTATTATGACCCTCCTCCATGATTCTTCGCTTCAAATTCTCATATTTCTGTGGTACACACCACCTTTCCTTATACCTTAAGCTTCCATCCTCATGAATCTTAAAATCCATAGGCTTTCCTACTTTCAGCTTTTCCTTGATTCTGTCCAGTTTCACATCTCCTTCCTAGTTCTTCTTAATTTCCTCGAGTATTGTTGGTTGGATACTAAGATTACAAAAATTCCTTCCAACTCTCCCTCCTTCACTATTTCCAAACTCAATCTCTCTATGTCCTTATGATATGTGCGGTTTTTATTGTGTTTTTCCCCTTGTTTCGGGCAAATTTATGCCTAATAGTTGTGATTCTGGCTTGTTTTTAGCTCATTTGGTGTTCTTTAGCTAATTTCAAGTGTTTCGTCAAGTTTGATTGATTTCCGGCAATTTTAGAGCTTTTTAGTTTGATTTTATCATTTGCGGTTGTTATGCTCGGTTTTGGTGTGTTTTGTATTTTCATGAGCATGGAAACCAAGGTTTGGAAGGAAGCTGAGAAGCTTGGACGGAACGAGAATGACATATACATGGGAATGCGTGCCAAAAAGTTATGGAAACAAGTCATGAAGAAACAATGAAGAAATAAGAAGAAAAGAAAGAAAATAAGCTATTCTGAAGACTCAATGTGCCTGCATAAAAGTCCCATGCGCCCGCATTTTAATAGAAAATCAGCTGAAGAAGGCTTCTGGAGGGTTGATGCGGGCGCACAAAACTCCTATGCGCCCGCATCAGCGTTTTTCCGGAAATTTGTTTTTCTTTTATTTTCTTCGTACTTTGACTTTGTAAGCCCAACTTTGGTTATTAAGGGCACGATTTTCTAGGCAAAACAACTTTATGCTTTTGATAATTTAGAATTACTCTCTTAGTTTTTATTTTTAGGCACTTTTTCTCTCTTAAAAATTAATTTGGGAATTAGGGTTTTGTTCTCAACAAGCAATTTCAATTCAATTCAAGTTCTTCAATTTGGTAATTCTTTTGCTCTTATTCTTTTTGCTTAGTTTAATTTATGCTTTTTAGTTTCATTAGTTTAATTAATTTAATTTAATTGTTGATGTTAATTAGTTTAATTGTTAATTACTTCATGAATTTAATTATGAATTTTATAATTATGATTACTTTTATTTTCATGTTCATGAGTGAGTAGTCAATTTTCTAGGGTTAGGGGAACCTTGATTAATTAATGGACTAATTAACTTAGATTGTTTCAATTCCACAATTAGTAGTCAAATTCCTATTATTGGCCATTTCGTTTACAATTGCATTGTGCGCAGATTTAGTTGTAATTTTGGTAATTGTTGAATTTGATGCCGAGAGGTAAAAATACCACAATAAGACCACTGAATAATAGGCGGAATTAGTCTAGGCATGAGCGAGAGCCGCTAGATGAGTTTCGAGGGAGTCTNATGAGTTCTGAGGGAGTCTAAGTTCAAGAGAATTAGTGAGCCCTAATTTGATGATAATTGTGAGATTGAACGATCTTTGTTAGTGAAACCATTAGTTGTTCTTGGTGACCCGAATGACCCTAGACTTTAATTTATTGGTTTTAATCTTCGTCATTTTCCGTAATTGATTAGTAGTTAATTAGTAGTTAATTAGTTAGTCAACATTTCTCAACCAAGACCCTTTACACGATTTAAGCTTTTTAGTACTAATAGAGTTCAATTGCTTCCTTGAGGATTCGATCCCTACTTCCCTAGCTACATTAGTTAATGTTGTTTGGTTTATTTTTGATAGGTGTGCGATAGCCTCATCAAATTTTGGCGCCGTTGCCGGGGAGGCAATTTTTAATTCTGTTAGTCGGGTTTATACTGTTTTCTTTTTATTTTTCTTAGTCTCAAAGAACTATTCAGTTCTTTGGGGCTGTTTCTTATCTTTGCTCGGAGTTTCCATTGTGTGCAGGTTCATAGGTTTATGCAAAACGACCACGAGCCTGATACTTTCATTTTCCCTGAGCCCGAGAGAGTATTTTTGAAGCAGTTGAGACGTAGTAGACGCCGAATTTTTTTTCCCCGATCTGTGGAGGAGACTGTTTCTGATTTGTCTCAGTTTTTTAATTTCACCTTCAACCCGTTCTTTGAAGGATATTTAGAGGTTGAAATGGCTGTTGAAGGAGAAGGACAGGGTAGAGGACCACCACCTCCACCACCACCACCTGCAGCCCATTCATTTAGAGACTATTCTTTGCCTAGTACGGAGTCTATGGCTGGAGGTTATTCAGTACCCAACCCGATGCTGTTAATTTTGAACTGAAACCGGCTCTTGTGAACATGGTTGAACGAAATCAATTTTCAGGGACATTGAAGGAGGATCTGAATTTGCATCTGCAGAATTTCCTTCAATACTGTGATACTATCAAGCAAATGAATGTTTCCAAGGATTACATTAGAAGGAGAATGTTCCCGTTTTCGTTGAAGGACAAGGCTAGAACCTGGTTGAATGATCTTAATATGGCTACAATTACTTGTTGGGAGGACTTGGCTCTTGCTTTTCAGAGGAAGTACTATCCACCACAGAGAACTGCTTTATTGAGGAGTCAAATTACTAACTTTAATCAGGAGACAGATGAGTCACTTTATGATGCTTGGGAACGGTTTAAAGAGTTATTGAGAATGTGTCCTCAACATGGGCTTGAGAAATGGTTCCTGGTTCAATCATTCTACAATGGGTTGGGTAATGAGAGTAGAGCTTTGGTAGATTCTGCTGCTAATGGTCGATTTATAAACCAGGAGGTCAATGCTGCATATGAGCTGATTGATGAAATTGCCACTCATAATTCACAGTTTGGTAACCTTAGAGGGCACTCCAAGAAAGGTGGAAAACATGTAGTCGATGATAAGTATGAGAGTTTAGCTGCACAGATCAATGCCATAAGTCAGAAGCTCGACAAGATTGGTACTACAGTTCCCCCACCATCACCTGTAGCTGCACTTTCGGGATATACTGATCCTTTCTGTGATTCCTGTGGTTCATTCGGTCATAGTTCCCAGTCATGTACCAGTTCAGTAGAGCAAGTGTGTGCCTTTCAAGCCTACAAGAACAATCCATTTTCTAATACATATAATCCAGGCTGGAAGGATCACCCATACTTTTCCTACAAGAACAATAGCAATGTGCAGAATCCTCAGCAAGCTATGCCACCTCAGCAGGCACCACAGCAGATGCAGAGATATGTACCACCACACCCACCAGGTTTCAGCAGGCCACCACTATCAGCACCGCCATTGCCACCTCAACCTAGTGGAGAAATTTCAGAATTGAAAAATACGATGTTGCAGATGCAGAAAAATATGGAGGCAATGCAGGCTCACAACAAGCACCTGGAGACTCATATAGCTCAGACTGCACAATCAACTACTCAAAGGCAACCAGGCCACCTTCCATCACAACCTACACCTCCAGTATCACAGGCATCACATAATCTCCCGAGGGACCATGTCAATGCCATCACTTTGAGGAGTGGAGCTGCTTATGAAGGCCCGAAAATGCCTATTGATGATGTTAATTCTGATGTTGCAGGTGGAGCTGAGAAGACCAGTGATGTGGTGATTGAAGATTTANAGTGATTGAAGATTTAGAGACGGTTCCAGATAAGGAGGCTGAAGCACCTAAGGAGAAGGTAGATGACACATCGATTGATACTATCCTTAGGTCACAGGTCAAGTTGCCCTTTCCGAATAGGGTGACTAGGAGTAAGAACGATAATCATTTCAGTAAATTTTTAGCTATTGTTAAGAATTTGCAGGTTACTGTTCCATTTACTGATTTGATAACTCAAATTCCTACTTACACTAAGTTTTTGAAAGACATTTTGAGCAGGAAACGTGAGTTGAGTGTGTTGGAGACCGTAGCACTTACGGAGGAGTGCAGTGCTATATTGCAAAACAAGTCCCCACCTTATTCCTTGTAACATTGACCCTCTATTTATTGACAAAGCTTTATGTGATTTAGGGGCCAGTGTTAGTGTCATGTCGTTATCTATTTGTAAAAAGCTTGACATGGGCGCTTTAAAGGTTACTAACATCACCTTGCAGATGGCAGATAGGACAATGAAATACTCTAAAGGTATTTTAGAGGATGTCCCTGTGAGAGTCGGGAAATTCTTTATTCCTGTTGATTTTGTTGTATTAGATATGGATGAGGATGCTCATATCCCAATCATATTTGGTAGACCATTCTTACACACTGCAGGTGCTGTTATTGATGTCAAAAATGGTAGTTTGACTCTTTCTGTAGGGGATGATAAAGTTACCTTTAATCTTAATGCTGCTCTTAAGAGTCCTATGATGGAACAGTCATGTTATGTTATCGACGTCATTGATGAGATTGTTATTGATGATATGCCTCGATCTACTACAAAAGATCTTCTGGAGGCCATTGTTTGTCTTGATGTTGGTGCAGGTGAAGGTACAATTGATGTTGATAATTTAGTCTAGGATCTTACTGGTGAGGAATTGAATCTAGAGGAGAGCCGGAGATTTGTGGAGTTACCCCAAGAGGTTTGTTCCACCAAAGAGGTAACCCAGCCTGAGATGAAACCCCTTCCATCTCACTTGAAATATGCTTTTCTAGATGATAAGGAGTTGTACCCAGTCATTGTTAGTGCTTCTCTTACTGATAGTCAATTAAATAAACTTCTGTCTGTACTTAAATCTTATAAGAAGGCTATTGGGTATACTATTGATGACTTGACTGGTATTAGTCCTGATTTTTGTATGCATAGAATTCATTTAGAGGAAGGTCATAAACCTTGTATACAGGGTCAACGTCGTTTGAAACCTAACATGCAGGAGGTAGTGAAGAAGGAAGTTCTTAAACTTCTAGATGCAGGTATTATTTACTCGGTGCCTGATTCCCAGTGGGTAAGTCCCGTACAGGTAGTCCCTAAGAAAGGGGGAACAACTGTTGTTCGNCGTAATGATAAAAATAAATTAATTCCTACTAGAGTTGTTACAGGATGGAGAATGTGTATTGACTATAGGAAATTGAATGTTGCAACTAAAAAGGATCACTTCCCCCTCCCTTTTATTGATCAAATGTTGGAAAGATTAGCTAAGAATAAGTATTTCTGTTATCTTGATGGATATTCGGGTTTCTTTCAGATCCCCATCCATCCTGATGATAGGGAGAAAACGACTTTTACATATCCTTATGGTACTTTTGCGTATCGTATAATGCCTTTTGGTTTATGTAATGCACCAGCTAGTTTTCAACGTTGCGTGATGAGCATTTTTTTAGAGTTCATAGAGTCTATTATGGAAGTCTTCATGGATGAATTTAGTGTTTACGACTCTGATTTTGATTCATGTTTGACTAACTTGACTAAAGTTCTCGAAAGATGTGAACAGGTAAATCTGGTTTTAAATTGGGAAAAATGTCATTTCATGGTCAATGAAGGAGTAGTTTTGGGACATTTGGTGTCCGAACGTGGCATTGAGGTGGATAAGGCGAAAATACAGGTAATTGAGCAACTGCCACCTCCGGTGAATGTTAAAGGGGTAAGAAGTTTTTTGGGTCATGCTGGTTTTTATCGCAGGTTTATTAAGGATTTTTCTAAAATTGCGAAACCACTAACTCAATTGCTGTTGAAAGATGCTGAATTTAAATTCACTGATGAATGTCTTGAGTCCTTTAATATGATAAAAAATGCACTAATCTCGGCACCTATTATCCAATCCCCCGATTGGAATTTACCTTTTGAGATAATGTGTGATGCTAGAGATTTTGCAGTTGGTGCAGTTTTAGGTCAAAGGAGAGATAAAGTCTTGCATGCTATTTATTACGCTAGTAAGACCTTAGATGAAGCTCAAGTCAACTATGCCACTACGGAAAAGGAGCTGCTTGCTATTGTTTATGCATTAGATAAATTTCGTGCTTATCTTGTAGGTTCGAAAGTTATCGTTTACACTGACCATGCAGCTCTTAAATATCTACTTGGGAAGAAGGAAGCCAAACCGAGGCTTATTCGGTGGATTTTGTTTCTTCAAGAGTTCGATCTCGAGATTCGTGATAAGAAAGGAGCAGAGAATGTGGTAGCTGACCACTTATCGAGGATACGGTATGATGATGGGGAGATCTCTACCCCCATTGACGATTCCTTTCCTGATGAATATCTGTTTGCAGTTTGTGTGAATTCTCCTTGGTTTACTGATTTCGCTAATTACGTTGTAGGAGGTGTTTTACCTTCTGACTTGACCTATCAGCTAGAAAAAGAAGTTTTTGCATGATGTTAAGCGATACTTTTGGGATGATCCTAACTTGTTTCGTGAGTGTGCAGATGGTTTATACAGGAAATGTGTTCCGGAATGGGAAGTATACGGTGTACTTCACCATTGCCATTCATCACCATATGGTGGTCATGCTGGACCTTCCAAGACGATGTTTAAGGTCCTTGAATCAGGTTTTTATTGGCCGACGATCCTACCAGATGCGAGAGCCTTTATTATGTCTTGTGATTCGTGCCAACGAACAGGTAACATCTCACACAGGCACGAAATGCCTCAAACGGGTATATTGGAATTTGAGATTTTTGATGTTTGGAGTATTGATTATATGGGACCTTTCCCATCTTCTAATGGAAACCGTTACATATTAGTTGCTGTGGATTATGTTTCTAAATGGGTGGAAGCTCTTGCTACCCCCCATTGTGATTCTAATACGGTTTTGCGGTTGTTTAAGCATGTCATCTTTCCTAGGTTCGGAGTCCCTAGAGCTGTCATCAGTGATGGGGGTAAACATTTCCATGAAAAAAGGTTAGATAAGCTGCTGGAAAAGTACGGTGTCTACCACAGAACAGGATTGGCATATCACCCACAGACAAGCGGCCAAGTTGAGGTTTCCAATCGCGAGATCAAGTCTATCCTTGAGAAGGCAGTTGCAAAATCAAGAAAGGATTGGACTAACAAGCTCTATGATGCTTTATGGGCGTATAGGACGGCTTTCAAAACTCCAATTGACACCTCACCGTTTCGATTAGTTTATGGTAAAGCGTGTCATCTTCCGGTTGAGCTAGAGTACAAATCATACTGGGCAATAAAGGAATTGAATATGGATGCTAAGCTTGCGGGAGAAAAGCGACTTCTTCAATTGAATGAGCTCAATGAATTCCGTTTAGCTGCATACGATAGTGCAAAAATATATAAAGAGAAGACTAAGAGGTGGCATGATAAAAGAATCAGGAGAAGGGAACTTCAAGTTGGTGACAGGGTACTCTTATTCAACTCCCGTCTCAGATTGTTTCCTGGAAAACTGAAATCCAGGTGGAACGGTCCTTTTACGGTTACTACGGTGAGCAAATTCGGGTTCGTTGAAGTCCAAAATGATAAAGGTGAAAAGTTCAAGGTCAACGGACAACGATTGAAGCTCTATTATGAAGGTGATGCGGTTGGATTAGTGGAAGAGGTGCAATTCTACAATCCCGATTCACATTGACCACTTCAGAACTACGGTCAAGCTAATGACCCTAAACAAGCGCTTGTCAGGAGGCAACCCGAGCTTTCTATCCCTTTTTAACTCTTTTTGTGTGTTTTTGGGGTGTTTTAGTTTATTTTCGTAATTTTTAGTTAGTTGTGTTCGTGTGCTTTTGTTTGTTTTAGGTGTAATTGAGTAACTAGAGGTTTTCGGTTGCATTCCGAAGTTTAAAATCTAAGTAAAGGCCAAGGTGAGTGAAAAAAAAAATAGGAAGTGAAAACTTGTTAAGGGTCAAAGGGAAGAAAACAAAGTAATCGGGTGAAATAGGGTCGATGCGGGCGCATAAGTATTTTATGAGGGTGCATCTGACCCACAGAACCTCAAAATTTTTCTTGAAAAAGTTTGATGCGGGTGCATCTTACATCCAGAACGCCTAAAAATTTCGCTGCAGAGGTCGATGCGGGTGCATAAGACTTTTATGCGGGCGCATCAGACCCCCAGAAGACCCCCAAACCCTCCTTCCCGCACGAGATGCGGGCGCATAAGACTTTTATGCGGGCGCATCTTACATCCAGAACGCCTAAACTTTGAGGGTTTGCAACCTGTTGAAGAAAACCCGCTGATGGATATCCCCTCCCTACGGACTGCCGGGTTTTGCAGAACATACATTATGGGTCGGCAGGAACGCCTAGTATGGAATGTGCGGGAATTATCTTGGTGCTACCTCCCAAATGCTTTCACCTCCACCTATTACCTTGATCACCCTGAGGGCGTGAACCCCTGGAGGATCCCACCAAATCCTATTCCACTGGTCGAGAGGATGGATGCAGAGAAGAGGGCCCTTAGAATGGCCCAAGTAATGCAGCAGGCAGGGGGTGTCCCTCAGGAGGACATTCCTCACCATCCAGCTCCGCCACCACCACCTCCTCAGGGCGCTTTTGACATGACCCTACTGATGAACCGCCTAGATGAGATGCATGCTTATAACACTCAGCGGTTCGATCAGGTCGACCAGCAGTTTGAGCACTACGGACATCGGTTCGACAGGATAGATGATAGTGTCCGTGGCCTCCGAACCGATATGGGCCACCTGCAGCGGGTCCAGTGGAGAGAGCACCTGCACCCGAGTATGATAGTGTCAACTCGGGCAACGTGCGGCCATTTCCTAACCATCCTAACTGGCCACCCGAGTATGATCCAAATGTGGACCCCACCTCCTATCCACTCCATCATTACTACTCTCAGTTTCCACCTTATGGCGGGCCCAGGCATCAGTAGGACGGTCTGCACCTTTTCTTCCCCACTACGTTTTTCTTGATTATGTATCCCGGGACGGGACAATGTTTGGCTTGGGGGGTGATTAGTTACTCTTGTATAGGTTGTAATTAGTTGTAATCAGTTTTCTTTCACTTTTTCTTTTAAGAGTTGGTTTTGTTTTCTTTTCCCCTGCAGATATGACCTTTGGAGCGGGACTAGGACGTCTGATATTGGATTTACGGTTTTGGTTGATTTGCAATGGGTTAGATGTTCCTAAACTCAGCCCTCCTTTTGCTTGTCCTTGTGTGTTTTGGGGATAGATGTTTAGCCTTAGGATTTATTGCTTTCTAGTGTAGTTTTTACTGCTTTTGTAGAACTGTTGCATGGTTTGTACCGTCCATTAGGGGTGGGAGTTTACATGTAACCAAAAAAATGTACTGCTTTCTTAGTTTAGTGTAGTTCAGCTTTAGAAAGAGAATTCTTATTGTGATTGGCTAGCTGCTCGTCCCGATTTTTGTTGATTTGACTTTTCATGTACCCATGTGCTTAAATTTTCGAAAACTTCATGATTCTTGTATTCGGATTAGTTTACTTATGTGATTTGCCGGGCATGACTTAGTCTTAATTTGCTAGCATTCCTTGTATTTGTCAACTCTGTCTAACCTTGCTTGGGTCTTGGACTTGAACTGTGTTAGCGGGAGGATTTGAGCCACTTTTAATCTCATAGGCTACATTAAATTGTATTCTTTTCATGTGTGCTTAGTTCCTGGTGCATTTATGATCTTGGGTTTGCCATTGGACTTTAGTAACTTTTAATTGAGGTTTTGTTGCATGTTGCGCATGATAAGAGGCATTCAATTGTTTTTAGAGCTTTCAGATACATCATTAGAATTTTCATGCTGAACACATTTTTTCCCCTTGATCCTGTGTTTTCTTAAGCCTATATCCCTCACAAAATTTAACCGCATTACAACACTTTTTGGCCTTGGTGTTTGATGACATGTTGTATGCCCAAGCTTGGCTTGGGGGAGTCATATTATGGTTTGTTGTGGTTATTGATTGTTGTAACGGTGTATTTGGAGGATTTGGTGAAATTGTGAATTTTTGATGTACAAGAGGCTCTATAAGTTTCACATTAAGGCTCTGCGTACCAATGACTGGAATTGTGTTTTAAAACACAATGTGTTGGTTTCTAAATGTGATTTGGAGTCCAGTTATGTACGTGTGATGGTTTGGTCTTAATGGCTAACTATTAAGAGTCGTGAAACTAACGTGAAATGAAAAAAAAAACGGAGAAAACAAAAAGCAATGAGATTGAAAGGAAAAAAAAAAAAAAAGAAAAAAAAATTGAAAAAAAATAAGAAAAACAAGTTGAAATTGAAGTGGATGAATGAAAAGCTTAAATTTGGTTTATATTTGTGCTTTGAATGAAAATAAAGGTGTGAAGTGAATGAAAATTTAAAAGTTTGGTTTGATTCGGTTGGAATTTGATGATGGGAGACATTGATATTATTGTATTATGTGTTGGTGAGTCTCCGATGTTTTATATGCGTATACCCCGCATTTTCAGCCACATTATCCCAAATTTATCTTACCCTTCACCCTAGCCTTACATTACAAGCTTATAAAGTCCTCTTTGATCTTCATGTGCATGCTTTGGTTGATTGTGGAAGAGCCCTTTGGCAAGGTCGTAGAGTATTAATTGCATTTCGAGTCGACTTTAGGATTGAGTGTATACCTTTAAACACTTGCATGAGGTGTGAGATGTGGATTTGGGTTCCTCAAAACTTGCATTTAAACACTTTATTGCATTTGCATTCCATTTTCTTATGGTTGGGTGGTGAGGGTGAGCTACATTGTTAGATGCTCAATTGTGTGGAGTGACAACCCGTGAGCTACTCTAGTCATCGATCCATTAAACTTGCTTGGTTGGCTTTGTTTGACTTTTGCTTAAAAATGTGCAGCATTTGACTTGCTTTGATCTTAGTAAACTCGGATGGGTCCTTGAGCTGTGATGCATATGGTTTTTATGGGGTGAAAGTCATTTCGTTATCTTTGCTCGGGACGAGCAAAGGCTTGGCTTGGGGGAATTTGATATGTTCGGTTTTTATTGTGTTTTTCCCCTTGTTTCGGGCAAATTTTATGCCTAATAGTTGTGATTCTGGCTTGATTTTAGCTCATTTGGTGTTCTTTAGCTAATTTGAAGTGTTTCGCCAAGTTTAATTGATTTCCGGCAATTTTAGAGCTTTTTAGTTTGATTTTATCATTTGCGGTTGTTATGCTCGGTTTTGGTGTGTTTTGTATTTTCAGGAGCATGGAAACCGAGGTTTGGAAGGAAGCTGGGAAGCTTGGACGGAACGAGAATGACATATGCATGGGAATGCGTGCCAAAAAGTAATGGAAACAACTCATGAAGAAAATATGAAGAAATAAGAAGAAAAGAAAGAAAAAAAGCTATTCTGAAGACTCAATGTGCCCGCATAAAAGTCCCATGCGCCCGCATTTTAATAGAAAATCAGCTGAAGAAGGCTTCTGGAGGGTTGATGCGGGCGCACAAAACTCCTATGCGCCCGCATCAGCGTTTTTCCGGAAATTTGTTTTTCTTTTATTTTCTTCGTACTTTGAATTTGTAAGTCCAACTTTGGGTATTAAGGGCACGATTTTCTAGGCAAAACAACTTTATGCTTTTGATAATTTAGAATTACTTTCTTAGGTTATATTTTTCGGCACTTTTTCTCTCTTAAAAATTAATTTGGGAATTAGGGTTTTGTTCTCAACAATCAATTTCAATTCAATTCAAGTTCTTCAATTTGGTAATTCTTTTGCTCTTATTCTTTTTGCTTAGTTTAATTTATGCTTTTTAGTTTCATTAGTTTAATTAATTTAATTTAATTGTTGATGTTAATTAGTTTAATTGGTAATTACTTCATGAATTTAATTATGAATTTTATAATTATGATTGCTTTGATTTTCATGTTCATGAGTGAGTAGTCAATTTTCTAAGGTTAGGGAAACGTTGATTAATTAATGGACTAATTAACTTAGATTGTTTCAATTCCACAATTAGTAGTCAAATTCCTATTATTGACTTTTTCGTATACAATTGAATTGTGCGCAGATTTAGTTGTAATTTTGGTAATTGTTGAATTTGATGCCGAGAGGTAAAAATACCACAATAAGACCACTGAATAGTAAGCGGAATTAGTCTATGCATGAGCGAGAGCCGCTAGATGAGTTCTGAGGGAGTCTAAGTTCGAGAGAATTAGTGAGCCCTAATTTGATGATAATTGTGAGATTGAACGATCTTTGTTAGTGAAACCATTAGTTGTTCTTGGTGACCCGAATGACCCTAGACTTTAATTTATTGGTTTTAATGTTCGTCATTTTCCGTAATTGATTAGTAGTTAATTAGTACTTAATTAGTTAGTCAACATTTCTCAACCAAGACCCTTTACACGGTTTAAGCTTTTTGGAACTAATAGAGTTCAATTGATTCCCTGAGGATTCGATCCCTACTTCCCTAGATACATTAGTTAGTGTTGTTTGGTTTATTTTTGAGAGGTGTGCGATAGCCTCATCACCTTACATAGTTCATTAGCAACCACTAAGGTGCTCACTCCATGTTTTGTTTTACGACTTAGAGCATCGGCTACCACATTGGCTTTCCCTTCATGGTATTGGATATCTAGGTCATAATCCTTGATCAACTCAAGCCATCTCCTTTGTCTCATAATTAAATCCTTTTGAGTGAAAAAGTACTTTAAACTCTTGTGGTCTGTGTATATCCTATATTTCACCTCATACAAAGAATGTCTCCATATATTCAAAGCAAACACTATTGTTGCTAGCTCTAGATCATGAGTAGGGTAGTTAACCTCATATGTTTCAATTGCCTTGAATCACCTTCTATTTTGCATTAATACACATCCCAAACCATTTTTAGAAGCATCACAATACACATCATAAGAGTCACCCCATCTGGTAAGGTCAGCACTGGAGTTGTTTTCAAACGCTCTTTCAAAGACTGAAATGCCTCTTCACACTTATTACTCCACTCAAATTTACGGTCTTTCTTCATTAACGAAGTCATGGGTTTAGCAATCCTCGAAAAGTCCTTCACAAACCTCATATAGTAACCTGCTGACCCTAAGAAACTTCGTACATCCGTTACATTCTTTGGTGTAGGCCATTGCTTAACTGCTTCAATTTTGGCTGGGTCTACTTCAACTCCCTCTTTAGACAAAATATGCCCCAAGAATGCTACTTTCTCCAACCCGAATTCACATTTCGAGAACTTAGCATACAACTCATTCTTCCTTAAGGTCATCAAAATTGTCCTCAACTGTTCTACATGTTCTTCCTTACTCTTAGAATACACCAAGATGTCATCAATGAAAACGACCACAAAGTTGTCCAGAAACCGTAGGAAAATTTTGTTCATTAAATCCATAAAAATTGCTGGCGCATTAGTTAACCCAAAAAGGCATAACAGTGAGCTCATATATAGTGTCCATACCTAGTGTGAAAAGCAGTTTTCGGTATGTCATCATTAGCAATCCTCAATTGAGAGTATCCTGACCTCAAGTCAATTTTCAATTAATCAAACAAGTCATCAATTCTCGGTAATGGATACTTATTCTTGATCGTCACCTTATTCAGCTCTCTATAGTCAATACATAACCTTAAACTCCCATCTTTCTTCTTCACAAACAATACTGGTGCTCCCCAAGGTGAAGCACTAGGCCTAATATAACCCTTTTCCAACAAATCCTGTAACTGCACCTTCAACTCACTTATTTCTGCAGGTGCCATCCTATAGGGTGCTTTGGAAATAGGTGTTGTTCCTGGGACTAAGTCTATGGTAAAGTCAATCTCCCGCTTAGATGGCATTCTCGGAATCTCCTCCGGAAACACATCAAGAAAGTCCCTCACTACTTCAATATCCTCAGGTTTAGCAGTCTCAACATGATCCACATCCCTCATACTACAAAGGTAGATTAGAAAACCTTTCTTCACAAACCTAGCAAACCTCATTACTGACACTATTTTGTTGTGTTTCGGCCTTCCTTCCCTCCAATAGCTCACCTTCTTACCCTTATTCATCAACGAGATCTTCTGTGGTTCACATTAAATCTCAGCCTTATGTTTACTCAACCAATCCATCCCAAGAAACACTTCTAAGTCACCTAAATCAAACTCGATTAAGTTAGCTTTAAACTCCACTCCCTCAATTTCAATAAGAACATCTTGATATCTCCTTGAACATTGCACTTCTTGTTCTGAAGGTAACACTATTGACATAGCTACTGCATCTACTTTTCCCAACACAAGTTTTAACTTTTCTAGGAGTTTAGTGGAAACAAATGAGTATGTTGCACCAGAATCAAACAAAACTTTAAAAGGAAGAGAGTGAATAGAAAAAGTAATAGTGATCACATCTTTATTAGCATCTGCTTCACTTCGAGCCATCATATTCAGCTTTCCAGTGTTTGAGGTCTTAGTATGTCCTCCTTCATTCCCACTCCCATTCCTACTTCCGGCTTGAGATGTCACCTTTCCTCCCAAATTTCCTTGGAAACCCTTTTGTTGTCCCCTAGCTGAATTTCCCCTAGTTTGAGAGTCCCTCCTTTCCTTTTTTCTTAGAGAAGCACTCATACTCACGGTGTCCAAGTTTGTTACACAACCGACAAGTCACTGGGTTCCCTGCAAAGTCCTTCCCTGGGTGATTATTGGGACACTTCTTGCAAAAGTACACACGCCCTCCTTGACTAGCCACCTGAGTCCTATTCCCATTTCCAAAATTAGGCTTCCCAAAGTTTCCCCTACTACCCTGGAAGTTGTTGTTGAAACGAGGTCTCTTGTATCCACCATGATTTTCTTCTTGGTTGAAGTTTCCTCCACCATCCTTCCTTTTCTCCCTAGTCTCGCTTTCCTTCTGTACCTCCTTCTTCTCTTGGTCTATGGCGTACAAGTGTGCAGCTCTACCATATAAGTCATCCAAGGATTCAAATATTTGTCCAGCTAGTTGTGACTATAAAACTAAGGGTAACCCTCTCTCAAAACGACTAGCCTTCAACCTCTCAGTTGCTACAGCCTCGGGAGCAAACCTAGATAACTCTATAAACTTAGAGTAGTAGCCAGTACCAGACATACTCCCTATCTTAAGCTCTAGAAACTTCTCAGCCTTCTGTTTTTGAAGAAACACAAGGTAGAACTTATTACAAATCTGCTCCTGAAACATTTCCCAATTAAATCCTGGTAAAGCCCTTATTACAGCCTCATTTTCTGACCACCATAAATCAGCTTCTCCTCTGAGATAGTAAACAGCATGGTTCACCTTAAGTTCCTCTTGACACTCTATTGCCCCAAAAAATCTATTAAACTCTCTTAACCATCCCTCTAGAACGCTTGGATTGTGCTCTCCTTGGTAAGTGGGTGGCTTGCTTTGAGAAATTTTCGTGAAGAGTTCCCCAGCAGGGTCACTACCATTTCCATTTCCTCTGGCAGCTAACTGTTCAGCTACAATAGCTAATTGCCTTACTACTTCATTCAGCTGATTGTTGTTACGTTCAGCCATTCTATTTCTCCTTGTAGAGGAAAAGAACTTTGTATTAACTCTGGCAGCTAACTGTTCAGCTACAGTAGCTAATTGTCTCACTACTTCATTCAGCTGATTGTTGTTACGTTCAGCCATTCTATTTCTCCTTGTAGAGGAAAAGAACTTTGTATTAGATTAAGTCTAACTATAAGTTAGGACAACATAGACTTAAATCATAAAACACTTTCTCATTTCATCTCATAAAAGAAGTTTTATTCTTCTAGAGTGAATGATTCACTTTGTCTTGATTGTTTACACAACAATTAAAATAAGAATAAAGCACATAAGAAATAAAAATAATTCCCTTGGTTCTATTCTACTTGAGGCTTTAATTCATAAAATAATTTTAGTACTCAACTTTTCTCATTACTCCTTATGGCTCACTGCCACTTATTCAACTAAGGTAAACAATAACTTAAACTATTCAACTAGATATTAGAAGCATTAGACATCAATAGTTAACTATATCTAAACAAAGTCTCTACATATTAACATTATCCTTCTTGTCTCTTGACATAACATATTTCCTTGGTACGAACTCTGGGTCATCCTTAGTGTCATCCTCCATTTCTTCATTTGTTTCTTCCTCTTCTCCTTCCATGTCCTCCTCAGGATCTGATTCTTCTTTCTCTTCTTCAGATTCGGTTACCAAGTCAACATATACCGGGATTACTGGATCTAGGTTCTCAATTTCATAACACGAACTATCCTTTGACTCATCAGTCTTCGAACCCGTAGGAGTCTCCTCTACCATTTGGTCTTCACTTCCTTGGCTACCCTCTAGGCTTGGTGCGGGCAGGGTCTCCTCATTTGCATTCTTTTGTTGGTACTCCTGTTCCTTCTTAGCAATATACCCCTCCAAGAACCTCCAATTACAACCCCACTGGCCAACAGAATCCTTATACTTAGAATAGTTTGGAAGGCCTCCAAGAAAATGAAAATCACTAAACTTCGCCTTAATTTCTAATTAGGGTGAACGGTCGGGTAAACACCTAACAATCAAGGCTGCTACATGGTCAGGCTGATCCCATTGTGGTAACTTCAACACAATACTCATGTACCAACAGTAGAACTGTGTCTTCCAGATGTATTGAGGTGGACTTTCATAATCTTTCTTCTCCAATATCCCTATTTGAGTATATTTACTAGGCATATTATGCGTCATCCTGCACAAAACTTAAAACTAATGGTCCGTCCTTCCCAAAACAAAACAAAACAACAAAAACTAACAGTTCTACAAAAAGAGGTCTTGTGGCTAACATACAATTTTCTTTACACCCAACTATTCACTTAAGCATCACCTTAAACATGAACTTTAATGCATGAAAGAACAGAAACAAAGTCTATCCTACATGCCTAAACTTCCTATCCAAGCTCACCACATGGTATTAAAGCAATAACACATAATACATACCTGAATCCCTTGCATACCTACACACATAATTTTATTTTTCAAAACTTTTCATTTTTGGAAATTACTATTTTTAGAAAAATTCTAATTTTCAAAAAGTTTCCAATTTAAGAAATTCCTCTTTCCAAACACAAAACTTAGGGTACCCCAAAATAAAATTCATTTTATTTCAAAATCTAAGCTCTGGTAACCACTTTGTAACACACTGGATTTTCCTAACTTCTTACTTCTCATTTTTTTTCCGGAAAACATGTTAAAATTAATAAGTATTATATTTATTAAAACTACTAAATATGGAAAAACCAAAGTATTACCGCCAGCATAATAACATCTAAGGCAATTATCAAAGTTCTACAGCAGAAGTCTCAAACCAAAACAATTTAAAACTAAACATCAAAACAATCTCAAATTAAAAATCAACTTTAAAACTTATTACACTTCGGAACCATATTAATGACCCTTAAAACAAACCAAACCAAAACTAATATTAGAAGTCTTTAGAAATCCAAACATCCAAAATAACTGTTAGTCTTCATAAGCAATTAAAATAAAGTAAGCTACAAAACACAGCAAGCGGTGTCACTCCATCCCTTCATGAAATGACTTATGCCCACTTGTACCTGCAGCTTTTCTTTTACTAGACAACTACTCACCACAACTGGGTCATCGTAGGGCAAAGTCCAAGACAAAGACATGCACACAAAACAAACAGTCAGCAAAGCTGAGTACATAACTACTAAAGACTATGCAACAACAATAAGAAATAAAACATGCACTCAACTTACCTTTGACAACCTTTTTATCAGTACATGGACTCAATTAAATTAATTACTATATTTAAAATTATGGATCCTGCATCGAACGGGTTTCCTCCTTAAAATCCATCGCCCTATTGGGCACAAACTTGGGAGCAACTCCAAAAAGGTATTACTATGTCACATGAAGTGATGGATATCCAGCGCATTAAAAATAGAAAAGAATACAACGTCTTGTACTCCAATTAGAAGTCATGGATCACTGTTCCATACGACTCCCCCCATTGTTCATACTCAAGGTATATACGTTACAAGAGTTTTGATGCAAGTACTCTTACACTTTACGTGATTTAACAGGTTTACAAATGTTATGACTCCCATGCAACATCAAATAAAGACATGCATCAAATCACATAAACCAATTTAATTATCTTCAATTTAAGGTGATTCTCAATTAAACTTATGTGCGTCCTTTAATTAAACTGAACTTCCTTTACCACACATTAACTGTGAGTGGCAATAACTTACTTCTTCTTTACCACACATTAAACTGTGAGTAGCAACATGTCTAAAAATAATTGCTCATAACTTCTTTTATTTATGTGAATAAAAATTCACAACTATCTTCCTTGTTGATTAAGTAACTAACCAACTTACAAAAATAACTTCCTTCCTTGATCAATAAATTATTGGCCAAATCAAACTGATGATATTATTCCAATTCAAGCTTATAAAAATTGAACTTTCTAGTTACATGGAAAGTCAACATACTCTAAAAACATGCCTCTACTAAACTTGCCATGCACATAAATTCATGATTCAAAACAAGCATACAAGATTTCATGTAATCAAGAATGGCTCAAGCATGCATTCTAACTTTTATGTTTGTCTTTAGTACTTACGTACCTTGTAAAATAAATGTGCTTCGCCACAACTTCTAGAAACGGACTAGTTCAAAGTCTCCTACATAAGGAAAAACCAAAACTAAATTAAAACCTTGTTGACTAAATTCTACAACAACTATAACTAACTTCTAATTCGAAAACTTTGTCCAAAACTTCCTTCTATGGTCTCTATTCAATTCCATACTCACTTTTCTTTTCTATTACAATACTACTTAGTTTTCGGGACTTATTTATGCTTTATAAACCTTAATAAAAAATTTATGTCACTTTAGAAAAGTGGACAGCAATCTAAATTTATCAAAACTCCTTGAAAACTTCCTTAAACAACATAAATCGATCATACAATGTATTACCTAACTTATATGATCAATTTTTGCTAATTACATACTTTAAAAGCCTAATTAATTAATTTATAAAATCTGGGCAGCCTGTTAAACATGCTTAAAATCACTTTTAAACTTCATAAAACATGCTAAAATTTATACATATCAGTATAGAATTGATGTGTGATCATATTAGTACAATTTGGGCACTTAAAACTTAATTTAACTTGTTTTTATTAAAATTTCAGATTTATTTACAAGCTTTAAAGTCATGAAAAACTTATAAAAACATCATAATTTCATACCAAAACACTTCTACAATCTACTAACATATTTCTGAAATCAATCTAGGCTTTAGAACAATTTTTCATATGCCAAAACATGTTCATAATATTTATTCAAATCAAATTCATAATTATAAAATTTGGACAGTTTTATAAATTAAGTTTAAAACCCTTAAAAATCAATCTAAACTTAATAAAATCATCATAAATTCACCCAACAATAACTTATGATCATAATATTAAAGTTTAGAACATAAAAACTCATAAAATCATAACTTCATAAATTTTTCAAACCCTAATCCATAATTTCAAGAACAACAAAATTAATTCATGCCTTTAAACAATTCATACTTATATAAAACATGATTAAACTTATAAAAACATGAATAAGCATAATTATGAACATGAATTTGCAAGATTGAATCAAAAGAAAGAAGTAAAAAGAATTTTTTTTATAAAAATGTAATACCCCGTAATTTTATACACGTTATAAAATTAAAATAGTATTTATACGTACATTTTACGTATTTTAAAGGAATAAAAGTATTTGAAAATAATTAATTAAAGGAATTTAATTAATTACGGAGTTTTATTTACTTTATTTTAAAGAAATAAATTTTTATAAGGTCATAAAATAATTTTTATGAAGGTCTTAAAATGTGTGAAAATATTTTGTAAGGCTTTTAAAAGTGTTTTTAATGGGTTGCCATGATTAGTTTAATTATGGGCCCAAAACTAATCCCACTTCAATTAGACCTTTTGGGCTTTTCCTAAACCAACTCTAAATCCTTTTGGGGCTTTAAATACCCCCTTTTAAACCAAAAATTCAGAATTTCCCAAGCATTCAAGTTAGGATTTCCAAAAGCAAAAGAGAGAAGAAGAGAGAAAAAAAAAAAAAAAAAAAAAGAAGGGAGAAGCGACGAAGAGGACCGAAGGTCGCCGGCCACCTCTCCGCCGCTGCTGCCCCTCGCCGGCCGGCCGTCGCCGCCACCTCCTCCCCCTTTGCCTTCTCGATTTTCGTAGGTACAAAAAAAAAAAAAAATTTTTCTTCTAATTTAATTTAATTATTAAGCATGTTTTATAAATTATGTTTATGATCATGTTTTAGTAATGTTTTATGATTTATAATCATGTTTTTATGATTTGTAATTATAGATTTAAAAAGTTGATCATGAAATTTTAATTAGGGTTTGAGAAAGTATGAAGTTTTATTGTTTTAAATTATTTTTATGATCTAGATTGAAGTGGTATGATCATAGTTTAATTATATATGATTGTATGATTAAATTATGATGTTTAGATTGGTTTTTAACAAATTTAAAGTATTAAAACAAATCTGAAAATTTGTTAAATACATGTTAAAACAAGTTTTAAGTGTTCATATTATGCTAGTATGATCATATATGAAATCTATGATCACTACATATATTTTTAGTATGATTTATGAAGTTTAAAGATGATTTTAAGTATGATTTATAAGCTGTCCAGATTTTATAAAATTCATAATTAATGTTTTAAAGTATGTAATTAGCATGAATTAATCATATAAGTTAAGTATTACATTATATGATCAATCCATGTTGTTTTTAGGGCTTTTCATGAAGTTTAGAGAGGTCTAAAAGGATTTTTAATTAAATAAATAATGCTGTAATTTTTATTAAGGCATGTTTATAAGAAGTAAAATTAAGTGTTATTACTTACAAGTTTCCAAATTAAATTCTAATGCATAGAATCGAACCATAAACCTATAAGGATATTAATATGGTGTTTTTATGCAAAAATAAGTGTTTTAAAGAGGTTTTAAGAGGCTTGAAATAATTAAAGTAAAGCTGCCATTTTTGGAAAGTAATGAAAAATAGAAGTTTTCGAAAAGAAAAATAAAGAGACAAGTTATGGAATTGAATAGAGACATAGTAAGGAAGGTTATGGATGTTTATCCACTAGTAAAAAGTAGTTTAGAGTTGCTGTAAAGTTTAGTCAAAGAGGTTTTTCTTATATAGTTTTCCTCTTATGTTTTATAGGAGGATTCGAATCAAGTGAGTTCTAGAAGTAGTGGCGAATCACCGCTATTATACAAGGTACGTAAGTACTAAAGATTCATGAGTAGAATATCATGCTAGGATCATGCTAGTAGTAGATTGAATATATAAGTTTCATGTTAGAAACTATATGATATGAAGTATGTTATGTGACTCTTGTTGACTTTTGTTGACTTATATGAGCATGTTCAAGTATGCATGATTACATGATAATCCATGAGTATTTATTTATGCATTCTATTATATATATATTATTAATAATAACATCAAGGATGTTTGGAATGCATGTTTAATAAAAGAAGTTGACTAGTAGTCAAAAATGAGCATGAAAGATTATGTTATTAAATATTTTGAGCAAAGAAGAGTTAGTGAATTTTATTCACATGATTAGTAGTAATTGAGCAATTTATTATTATTATCCACTCACAGTTTATGTGTGGACTAGTAAAGGAAGTTATCCACTCACAGTTTATGTGTGGACTGTTAAGGAAGTAATTAACCACTCACAGTTAATGTGTGGTCTAGAGAGGATTAATAAAAGGAATAAAATATGTTCACTTATTAATGAAGATAATTAATATGGTGTTCATGTCATGTTATGTTATGAAATGTTGTGTGATGTTATGCATGTTATGATGTTTGTTATGTGAGAGTCATCACAAGTTATAAAATGGTTAATCACGTAAAGTGAAAGAGGATTCGCACCAAAACTCTTGGAACGTATATACCTTGAGTATGAACAGTGGGGGGAGTTGTCTAACAGAGGATTCAACTCCTAGTTAGGGGTACAAGACGTTGTACTTCTATTTTTAGATTTTTATCTTATATGCGCTGGAATTCCGCCACTAGGTGGCATAGTAATACCTTCTTGGAGTTGCTCCCAAGTTGGTGCCCTTTGGGCAATTATTTATTTTATAGGAAGGAGCCCGTTCGATGCGAAATCCAATTATATAATAATTAATTCTGAAGTAAGAGTCTTAGAGTCTTATGATGTTGCAATTGTGGTAAAGGTATGGTTGATGTTTTACTTTGATGCTCTTGCCTAGGATTATTCATGCTAGTGTGTTGCATTGTCTTTAATGCTTATGTACTCAGCTTTGCTGATTACGTGCTTTGTGTGCATGGCTAATCTTTGTTTGGCCCTACGACGACCCATTTATTATGGCGAGTAGAAGTCTTGAATAAAGAGTAAGCAACAGGTTTCAGGTGGGCATCTAGTCGATCATGCTGGGATTGAGTGAAGAGTGTTCATGTTGTTTTAGTATTTGCTTAAAAATTAAGTGACTATTATGCTATTTATTATATCATGATGGATTAACGTTGTTTTAAAGATATTAAATATTATTTGGTTTGAAGGGCCGTTATGTCGGTTCCAAGTTGTTATAAAGTATCATGGGATTTGGTTTTGAAGTTTATTTTAATTAAGTTGTTTTGGTTTGTTTTTTTTAAAAAGTAAGTCTTCCGCTGTAGTACTTTGGTAAATGCCTTAGCCGTTTTCACGGTGGCGGTAATGCTTTGGTTTTCTAAAGTAGTTGGGGCTCGATTATTTTATAAATGTTTTCCGGAAATGTTAGTAGTTTTAGGAAGGAGAAAACCAGGGTGTTACAAAGTGGTAGCCAGAGCCCTGTTTTATAAATAAAATGTTTTATTTTTGGGTACCCTAAGTCTAAGTCCGAAGTCTAAACCCTAAGCTGAGGTCATTTTATTCATTCATTTTGGGAAGTGTCTTGAGGAGCAAAATGTTTTTAGAAAGTCATAAAATAGAATATTTCTAAGAATAAAATATTTCCAAAAATAGAAAATTTTCAAAATGGAAAAAGGTTTTGTTTGTTACATGTGCAGGTACACAAGGAGTTAAGGTACGTTATTATGTGTTATTGCTTTACAATCATGTGGTGAGATTGGGTAGGAAGTTTTTGGGCATGTAGGATAGATTTATTTTCTTCCTTCATGCAAAGATATTTGTTTTCTAGTTGACTGTTTTATGTGACTAGTTATGTGTAGAAAAGATTGTTTGTTAGCCATTGAATCCTTTTCTTTTGAGAAATGGTTTGTTGTTGTTTTGTTTCTTGGCTGGGTTGGTTAATTGTTAGAATCTGTAAGTGGCTTTGCAGGATGTTGACCAACTTGCCTAATAAGAATTCGGAAATAGGAACCTTGGAAAAGAAAGATTATGAATATGTGGGACAATATGTTGGGAAAATTCGGTTTTATTGTGATTACCAAAGAAATGTGTTAGGAAAGAAGGAGTATGAGGATGCCCATAGAGTGTCAGCCATGATTATAAACTGTTTACCTGACCGTGAACCCTATACCAAAATTAAGGCAGAATTTGATGACTTTTACCTACCTGGAGGGATTCCTAATTTTGCTAAGTATATGAATGAGTATGGTTGTTGGAGAGTCTCATATGGGTATCTAGAGAGTTATATTGGTCTTAGGGAAGCAGAGCATAGGGCTGCATTAATGAAAAATCCTCCATCACCTGAAGTCCCTGAAGCTAATGAAGCTGAGTCTGAGGATAGTTCCTGTTTTGAAATGGAAGATCCAGACCCGATCATCCCAGAGTATGTGGATCTAGTGACCGATTCTGAAGAAGAAGAGCAACCTATTGATGAAGATGATATGGAAGAAGACCCAGAAGAGGATCTAGAAGACATTGAAGATGATGTTGAGAAAGACCCTGAGTTTACTCCAGAGGAATATGTTATGTCTTCAGATAAGCTTGATAACACTAATGTTTAAGTAGAAAAGCAATTGTTGCTATTGTTATTATTATTAGTAGTAGTATGTTATTATATTGAGGATGTAAACCTCCTTAGTGCTATTTTGTTTAAGGAATGAGTGGCAAAGGGCCATGTGAATTTTAAGAAATTAGTGTTGTTAAATTATTTTCTAGAAAGGAGCATAAATAAAGCCAATTACTTTAATTAAGTATTGTTTAAGAAGGGGAAATTCCAAGGGGAATTTATTTTTATTTCTATGTGCTTTATTTATATTTAATGGTTGTGAAAACAATCAAAAGTAAGTGAATCAATTACTCTAAGGAAGTATATACTTACCTTATGAGGTAAATTGAGAATGTGTTTATTGCTCAAAGTAAAGTTTTGTGTCTTAACATAGAGTTAGACATAGTTATTAAAGTAAGTGTTTTTCTTCTCTTCAGGAGAAACAGAATGGCTGAAGGAAATGCAAATCAGCTTAATGAAGTAGTAAGGCAATTGGCAACTGTAGCTCAGCAGTTAGCCGAAAGAGGAAATAACCAAGGAGTAGACCCCGCTGGGGAATTGTTTAAGAAAATTTCACAGAGTAAACCACCAACTTATCAAGGTGAACCTAACCCATCTGTTTTAGAGGGATGGTTGAGAGAGTTTAATAAGCTATTTGGTGCTGTAGAGTGTCCAGAAGAGTTTAGGGTGAACCATGCGGTTTACTATTTAAGAGGAGAGGCTGATCTGTGGTGGTCTCAAAATGAGGCTGTGATTAGGGCTTTGCCTGGTTTTAACTGGACTGTGTTTCAGGAGCAAATCCGTAATAAGTTTTACCCTGTCTTTTTGCAAAAGCAGAAGGCTGATGAGTTCTTAGAGCTTAGAATGGGGAATATGTCTGTTACGGAGTATTATTCGAAGTTTATTGAGTTATCTAGGTTTGCTAAGGAAGCTGTAGCAACTGAGAAGTTGAAGGCTAGTCGTTTTGAGAGGGGATTGACCATAGATATTCAGTTGCAACTTGCTGGTCAAGTGTTTGAAACGCTTGATGAGTTGTATGGAAGAGCGGCTCATTTATATGCTTTAGAACAAAAGAAGAAGGAGTTGCTCAAGGCAAATTCTGGGGAGAAGAGGAAGGATGTTGGTGGGAATTATCACCAATATGGGAATCAAGGTGGATTTAAGAGGTCTCGTTTTAATAATTCTCAAGGAAATAGGGGAAATTTTGGTAGGCCAATGAATGGTAATGGTTTTAAAGGACAATCTGCTAATCAGAATAATCGTGTGTATTTCTGTAAGAAGTGCACTAACAATCATCCAGGAAAGGATTGTGATGGGAATCTAGTTACTTGTCGCAAGTGCAACAAGTTAGGTCATCGTGAGTACGAGTGCTTTTCTAAGAGTAAGGGGAAGGAAGGTCAAAGTTCTCAATTCAAGGGCAATTCTGCAGGAGGACAGCAAAAGAGTTTCCAAGGAAACATGGGAGGAAGAGCTTCGCAGCAAGCTGGATTTAAGAATGGAAATGGCAATGGAGGGAGTCAGGCTAAGCTATCTAGTGCAGGAAAGCTGAATGTGATGGCAAGGAGTGAAGCTGATGCTAATAAGGATGTGATTACTGGTACTTTCTCTATTCACTCTCTACCTGTTAAGATTTTGTTTGATTCTGGTGCTACATATTCTTTTGTATCCACTAAGGTTTTGCAAAACTTAGAATCTGTTTTGGGAAAAGTAGAATCCATAGATATTCCAATATTGATTCCGTCAGGGAAGGTAGTGCAATGTTCTAAGAGATATTTAGATGTGCCAATTATGATTGAGGGAGTTGAGTTTAAGGCTAATTTAATTGAATTTGAATTGGGTGACTTAGAAGTGATCCTAGGGATGGATTGGTTGAGTGAGTATAAGGCTGAGATTATGTGTGACCCGCAGAAGATTTCGTTGTTTAAAAAGGGCAAAAAGGTGAGCTTTTGGAAGTCAGGAAGGCCTAGATGCAATAGAATCGTGTCGATGATGAGATTTGCTAGCTATGTGAAGAGGGGATTTCCAATTTATTTGTGTAGTGTGAGGGATGTGGATGTTATGGAGACATCTAAGCCAGAAGACATCGAGGTAGTGAGGGATTTTCTGGACGTGTTTCCGGAAGAGATTCCGGGAATGCCGCCGAGACGGGAAATCGATTTTACTATAGACTTGATGCCAGGTACTGCGCCCATTTCCAAAGTACCATATAGGATGGCTCCTGCGGAAATGAGCGAGCTTAAGGAGCAATTGCAGGATTTGTTGGAGAAGGGTTACATTCGACCTAGTGCTTCACCTTGGGGAGCACCAGTGTTGTTTGTGAAGAAGAAAGATGGGAGTATGAGGTTGTGTATTGATTATAGGGAGTTGAATAAGGTGACGATCAAGAACAAGTATCCTTTGCCAAGGATAGATGACTTGTTTGATCAGTTGAAAGGAGCGAGTGTGTTTTCAAAGATTGACTTGAGGTCAGGATATCATCAATTAAGGATTGCTAATGAGGACATACCAAAGACGGCTTTTCGTACGAGGTATGGGCACTATGAGTTTACGGTGATGCCGTTTGGGTTGACAAATGCGCCAGCAATTTTTATGGACTTAATGAATAGGGTTTTTCATCAATTTTTGGATAAGTTTGTGGTAGTGTTTATTGATGATATTTTGGTGTACTCAAAGTGTAGAGAGGAGCATGTGGAGCATTTAGGAACAATTTTGTCAACGTTAAGGGAAAATCAGTTGTATGCTAAGTTCTCAAAATGTGAATTTTGGTTGGAAAGAGTGGCATTTTTGGGTCATTTTGTGTCCAAAGATGGAGTTGAGGTAGATCCCGCAAAGATTGAAGCAGTGAAGGAGTGGCCTACACCTAAGAATGTGACTGATGTTCGAAGTTTCTTGGGTTTAGCAGGTTATTACAGAAGGTTTGTAAGGGATTTTTCGAGGATAGCTAAGCCAATGACATCTTTGATGAAAAAGGATTGTAAGTTTGTTTGGGATGATAAGTGTGAAGAAGCCTTTCAAACTCTCAAGGAGCGTTTGACTACGGCTCCAGTTTTGACCTTGCCAGATGGTAGTGAGCCGTATGATGTTTATAGTGATGCTTCGAAAAATGGTTTGGGATGTGTGCTTATGCAAAATAGAAAGGTGATTGCGTATGCATCAAGGCAGTTAAAGCCATATGAGGTTAATTATCCCACTCACGATCTCGAGTTAGCAGCGATCGTGTTTGCATTGAAAATATGGAGACATTATTTGTATGGAGTAAAGTGTAGAATCTATACAGACCACAAGAGTTTAAAGTACTTTTTCACTCAAAAAGATCTAAATATGCGTCAAAGGAGATGGCTTGAGTTGATTAAGGACTATGACCTAGATATTCAGTATCATGAAGGAAAGGCGAATGTAGTAGCGGATGCTCTTAGTCGAAAGACGAGACATGGAGTGAATACTCTAGTAGTTGCTAATGAGCTATGTAGAGAAATGGAAAGGCTGAATTTAGAAATAGTAAAGGAGGGAGCGTTGGAAGGAATGCTTAGTACCCTTAGCATCCAACCAACGGTGTTTGAGGAGATAAAAGAGAATCAAGCCGGAGATGTGAAATTGGATAGAATAAAAGAGAAAATCAAGCAAGGTAAGGCAGTGGACTTTCAAATTCATGAGGATGGAAGTTTAAGGTATAAGGGTAGGTGGTGTGTACCACAGAAATGTGAAGAGATAAAGAAGAAAATCATGGAAGAAGGTCATAATACGCCATATTCAGTCCACCCTGGAGGTGATAAGCTTTATAAAGATTTGAAGAAGGTGTATTGGTGGCCAAGGATGAAAAGAGAAGTAGCTGAGTTTGTAAGCAAGTGTCTTACCTGTCAAAAAGTAAAGTTTGAGCATAAGAGGCCACAAGGTGAAGTGCAACCACTTGACATCCCAGGATGGAAGTGGGATTGCATCTCAATGGATTTTGTAACTAGTTTGCCAAAATCCAAGAATAATAATGATACCATTTGGGTTATAGTTGATAGATTGACTAAGTCAGCGGTGTTTATACCGATGAAAGAGACTTGGAAGATGGAACAACTAGCTAAAGCTTATATTAAACATGTTGTGAGGTTACATGGAGTTCCAAAGGACATTGTGTCGGATAGGGATTCCAGATTTCTTTCGAAGTTTTGGAAAAGTGTGCAAGAGAATTTTGGTACTACATTGAAAATGAGTACTGCTTTTCATCCAGCAACGGATGGACAGACAGAAAGGACTATTCAAACATTAGAGGATATGTTGAGAGCTTGTGTAATGGATTTTCAAGGAAGTTGGGAGGATAGCTTGGATTTGATAGAATTTTCATATAATAATAGTTACCATGCAAGTATAGGCATGGCACCTTTTGAGGCATTATATGGAAGGAAGTGTAGAAGTCCTTTATGTTGGAATGACATAAGTGAGACAGTGATTTTAGGGCCTCAATTAATTGAGGATACTGCCAACAAAGTAAGAGAAATTCGAGCAAAAATGCAAGCAGCACAAGATAGGCAAAAATCCTATGCGAATCAAAAGCGTAGAGAAGTCGAGTTTAAAGTTGGAGATAAGGTGTTATTAAAAGTATCACCTATGAAAGGTATTATGAGGTTTGGAAAGGAAGGGAAGTTAAGTCCGAAGTACATTGGACCATATGAGATATTACAGAGGATTGGAAAAGTAGCTTATAAGCTAGCTTTACCTATGGAGTTGAGCAAAGTTCATAATGTGTTTCATGTGTCGCAACTTAGACAGTATGTCCCGGATAAATCTCATGTTTTGCAACCGGAGACAGTAGAGTTAGACCAAAATCTTACCTATGAGGAAAGACCGATAAAAATCCTTGATAGTAAAGTTCGTGGTACTCGTAGAAAGAGTGTCAATATAGTTAAAGTTTTATGGTCTAACCAAGAAGTTGAGGAAGCAACTTGGGAAGCAGAAGATAAGATGAGGAAAAAGTATCCAGAGTTATTTCAGGTTAGTAGAGTTACGGGGACGTAACTCGAGTCTTTAAAGGGGGGGAGAGGCGATAGACTCGACACTTTTTTCCTGAAGTTTGCCCAAAATTTTAGTCTTTTATTGCCATTTTAGACAAAGTTTATGTTTGTTCCAAGTTTAGTAGTTGCACTCAAGGCGTGTCATAAAAAGTTAAAGTAAGGTCTAAAGTACAGCAAAAAGGTCCAAAAAAAGAATAAAAGTTATGAAAGTGCACAAAAGTGCAAGTTCTTTCATTCCATTCCATACATTATTTCGTTCAAGTTTGGGACGAAACTTCTTTTAAGGGGGGTAGACTGTAATACCCCGTAATTTTATACACGTTATAAATAAAATAGTATTTATAACGTACATTTTACGTATTTTAAGGAATAAAGTATTGAAAATAATAATTAAAGGAATTTAATTAATTACGGAGTTTTATTTACTGTATTTTAAAGAATAAATTTTTTAAGGTCATAAATAATTTATGAAGGTCTTCAATGTGTGGAAAATATTTTGTAAGGCTTTTAAGTGTTTTTAATGGTTGCCATGATAGTTTAATTATGGGCCCAAAACTAATCCACTCAATTAGACCTTTTGGGTTTCAAACCAACTCTAAATCCTTTTGGGGCTTTAAATACCCCCCTTTAACACAAATTCAGAATTTCCCAAGCATTCAAGTTAGGATTTCCAAAAGCAAAAGAGAGAAGAAGAGAGAAAAAAAAAAAAAAAAAAAAAAAAAAAAAAAAAAAAACGAAGGAGAAGCGACGAAGAGGACCGAAGGTGCGGCCACCTCTCCGCCACTGCTGCGCCGCTGCTGCCCCTCGCCGGCCGGCCGTCGCCGCCACTCCTCCCCCTTTGCCTTCTCGATTTTCGTAGGTCACAAAAAAAAAAAAAAAAAAAAAAAAAAAAAAAAAAACTTTTCTTCTAATTTAATTTAATTCTTAAGCATGTTTTATAAATTATGTTTATGATCATGTTTTAGTAATGTTTTATGATTTATAATCAGTTTTAGATTTGTAATTATAGATTTAAAAAGTTGATCATGAAATTTTAATTAGGGTTTGAGAAAGTATGAAGTTTTATTGTTTTAAATTATTTTTATGATCTAGATTGAAGTGGTAGATAAAGTTTAATTATATATGAATGTATGATTTAACAAATTTAAAGTATTAAAACAAAATCTGAAAATTTGTTAAATCATGTTTAAAACAAGTTTTAAGTGTTCATATTATGCTAGTATGATCATATATGAACTCATGATCACTACATATATTTTTAGTATGATATGAAGTTTAAAGATGATTAAGTAGATTTATAAGCTGTCCAGATTTTATAAAATTCTAATTAATGTTTAAAGTATGTAATTAGCATGAATTAATCATATAAGTTAAGTATTACATTATATGATCAATCCATGTTGTTTTTAGGGCTTTTCATGAAGTTTAGAGAGGTCTAAAAGGATTTTTAATAAAAAATAAATGCTGTAATTTTTATTAAGCATGTTTATAAGAAGTAAAATTAAGTGTTATTACTTACAAGTTTCCAAATTAAATTCTAATGCATAGAATCGAACCATAAACCTATAGGATATTAATATGTGTTTTTTATGCAAAAATAAGACAAAAGTGTTAAGAGGTTTTAAGAGGCTGAAATAATTAAAGTAAAGCTGCCATTTTTGGAAAGTAATGAAAAAGAAGTTTTCGAAAAGAAAAAAAGAGAACAAGTTATGGAATTGAATAGAGACATAGTAAGGAAGGTTATGGATGTTATCCACTAGTAAAAAGTAGTTTAGAGTTGCTGTAAAGTTTAGTCAAAGAGGTTTTCTTATATAGTTTTCCTCTTATGTTTTATAGGAGGATTCGAATCAAGTGAGTCTAGAAGTAGTGGCGAATCACCGCTATTATTACAAGGTACGTAAGTACTAAAGATTCATGAGTAGAATATCAGTGCTAGATCATGCTAGTGTAGATTGAATAATAAGTTTCATGTTAGAAACTATATGATATGAAGTATGTTATGTGACTCTTGTTGACTTTTGTTGACTTATATGAGCATGTTCAAGTATGCATGATTACAGATAATCCATGAGTATTATTTATGCATTATTTATATATATAATTAATAAAAACATCAAGGAGTTTGGAAGCATGTTTAATAAAGAAGTTGACTAGTAGTCAAAAATGAGCCTGAAAGATTATGTTATTAAATATTTTGAGCAAAGAAGATTTAGTGAATTTTATTCACATGATTGTAGTAATTGAGCAATTATTATTATTATCCACTACAGTTATGTGTGACTAGTAAGGAAGTTATCCACTCACATTATGTGTGGACTGTTAAGGAAGTAATTAACCACCACAGTTAATGTGTGGTCTAGAGAGGATTAATAAAAGGAAAAATATGTTCACTTATTAATGAAGATAATTAATATGGTGTTCATGTCCTGTTATGTTATGAATGTTGTGTGATGTTATGCATGTTATGATGTTTGTTATGTGAGAGTCATACAAGTTATAAAATGGTTAATCAGTAAAGTGAAAGAGGATTCGCACCAAAAATCTTGGAACGATATACCTTGATAGACACAGTGGGGAGTTGTCTAAAAGGATTCAACTCCTAGTTAGGGGTACAAGACGTTGTACTTCTATTTTTAGATTTTTATCTTATATGCGCTGGAATTCCGCCACTAGGTGGCATAGTAATACCTTCTTGGAGTTGCTCCCAAGTTGGTGCCCTTTGGGCAATTATTTATTTATAGGAAGGAGCCGTTCGATGCGAAATCCAATTATAAATAATTAATTCTGAAGTAAGAGTCTTAGAGTCTTATGAGTGTTGCAATTGTGGTAAAGGTATGGTTGATGTTTTACTTTGATGCTCTTGCCAGGATTACTCATGCTAGTGTGTTGCATTGTCTTTAATGATTATGTACTCAGCTTTGCTGATTACGTGCTTTGTGTGCATGGCTAATCTTTGTTTGGCCCTACGACAGACCCATTATTATGGCGAGTAGAAGTCTTGATAAAGGTAAGCAAAAGATTTAGGTGGGCATCTAGTCGATATGCTGGGATTGAGTGAAGAGTGTTCATGTTGTTTTAGTATTTGCTTAAAATTAAGTGACTATTATGCTATTTATTATATATGATGGATTAACGTTGTTTAAAGATATAATATTATTTGGTTTGAAGGCCGTTATGTCGGTTCCAAGTTGTTATAAAGTATCATGGGATTTGGTTTTGAAGTTTATTTTATTTAAGTTGTTTTGGTTGTTTTTTTAAAGTTAAGTCTTCCGCTGTAGTACTTTGGTAAATGCCTTAGCCGTTTTCACGGTGGCGGTAATGCTTTGGTTTTCTAAAGTAGTTGGGGCTCGATTATTTTATAAATGTTTTCCGGAAATGTTAGTAGTTTTAGGAAGGAGAAAACCAGGGTGTTACAAAAAGGTCTGAAAAATAAAACCAAAACCGGGGAGGAGGTGCAACGGTGGTTGCTGCGGTGGTGCGGTGGCTGACGGTGGGGTTCGACGCTGGCACGGATCCTGAGGCAACCCAAAACCTTTTTTTTCGAATTTCTGAACAACAGATTTTTTTTTTCTCTCTTCTCTTTAAATTTGTGAAATCCTAATGACTATTATGGTCATGAAAATCTAAAATTTTAGGTTTTATAGGGTATTTATAGAGCCTATAAATAACCTATAAAACCTAAAATTTCAGATTTTTCAATAAAAATATTAAAATTATACGAATTAAATACATAAATACTTCCTTAAAATACGTGAAAATGGGGGGTATCACAATTGAAGTAGAGCTAATTGGATGTTGATCAAAGAATGGGCAAATTAAGGCGTTTATGATGGTGAAAAGCTTCAAAAGAGTTGCTCAAGAAGATTTACCGCAACATGGTTGTGGAAATCACTTAGTTTGCCACAACCTAGTTGTTGCCACTTGATTTTGAAGTGTTTTGAAGCAACATGGCAGCCTACTCCGCACCCTAGTTGCGGCCAAATATCACATGCTACTACACCCTGGTTGTGGCCACTTTTTTGATGTAGAAAACTCTTCATATTCCTAGCATCTAAATAGTTTTATAGAGAGCAGTTTCATTCTAATTCTTCTCATATACTTGGAATATCAGTTTTGTTTTAGAAAAAAGCTTTTGTTTTCCTTAGTTTTTAGCACACATTCTCAACTTTGGTTCTTTTAACAATAATTTGGCAATTTCATCAATTCAAGTAATATCTCCTTTTCTCTATTCACTTTATATTGTTGTTAATCATGCTTTCTTTCAATATTTATTTTGTTTATTCAACAATTACGTGTAAGTAATTTTATTAAGCTAGGGTTAGGTCAAGCCCTGGCCATGATTGATTCTTGAGCAATTTTGTAAAATCCCCAATTTAATTGTTAATTGTTCATGCTTAATTGATTGTGCTTATGCCAATACTGGATTAGGGATAATTGGTATTGTTATGAATTCATTGTCTTTATCACAACAGGAGTTGGGTATTGATGAATTTGAATATTTCAATTAAGAACATGAAATTCTCCACGGGAGCAGGTTGAATGAATTGTTAGAAAGTTAGGATTTTGTGATTAAAGTCTTTGATTTGCATGATTCCAAGGTAGTAGGCTTAATTGCAAATTAAGGAAGCCATAGACACTCGGGAGAGGTTTGTGGCATTTTATAGGGTTACCTTTTCTCTTGAACAATTAGTCGATTAAATTGGGGTATGAATTGTTTGTGTCAATTATGCTAGTGTTGGTGCCTAACTCTAGGTGATTTTATTCCTTGAATTTAATCATAGTATTTCCATTAGTGTTGCTTAGTGTTATCATAGTTAATCAATCTCAAATCTAAATTGTTACTTGCTTACTATTGAGTAGAATCAAAATTGACCACTTTGAACCATTTAGTCTCTTGGGATTCGACTACTTAATTGGAATGAAAAGTTATGTTATTTTTGCTAGGTGCACAATATGCCTTTCACCATGCATATAGTGCCAAAATTATGAAAGTAATACATACCTTTTCACAGCATAAATACCAAAAACTTGTCACACACTCATACATTACCATGCAATACGGTGCATCATCCATTAAAATAAATCATTAAACTAATTGCATGTGGCAAATGAAACATAGGCAAGTATCCAATAAATACCTATGAAAGTCAACTAATTCACGCCAATTTCAAGTACATTGTTATGCATAATTGCATGTCATTATATCAATTCATGCATGCATAAATTCATAATCGAATTTCCATACTAACACTCCACACTAAACCATGCAATAATGTTAGTGTCAATGGCTATCTTTAATTATATATGAATTAATTAACACTAACATGATCATTGATCATGTAAATTATAGTTTATTGTAAAATATATCATGGCCATTATACACACCCTTTGCCAATACTCATTTATGAACAATATAATTAGTTCATCCATTAAAAATACTATTTTACATGATTTTTACCAATCATCTTTACTAATATTTATGGATGATTACACTTCTCTAATTTATGTGAATTTGAGTACAAGTGAGATATCCTATATTGAACCAATAGTGGATGAGCCAATTAACCTTATACTAAACCCTATTGGGTTTGATAGAGATAAATCACAGGTATAGGTGACCATGGTGAAGATTGATGACACTGTGGATGATAGTGGTGGCTTCCTAAGCCAACACCATTAGTCACTTATACATTACACTGGTGGAGTAAGGTGTTAATTTTAATATGCTAATCCGTCATTTCAATATGTCCGATTAGATATTGGATTAAGCACTTTACAGGATGATTACAGATGGTGATTCCAGGGAATAAATTGGTTTGGTCCATGAGTTTTTTCCCACTTCACTTGATAGGGTTTTTCTCATTTCACACATCATTGCTTTTTAGTGTGCGAGTCTTTTTAGATAGAGTTTTCCTTCAAAAGTATCTTCGGAGCAAGGTGAATGGTTTCTTGGAAGTTTCTTGGTTAAAAGATTCATTCTTGGAAGGTTTCTTGATTTAAAGATGCATTCTTGGAAGAGTTCTTGAAAAATCAAGAAAATGGTGAATCTTCTTGATGCATGTTTTTGGCGATCTCAAGAGGGATCTTGGGCTTCATTTTGGCGTGACTCTAATGGATAAAATTAAAAATTCTATTTTGTTTATTTCATTTCTAGATAGTTTATTAGAATAGATTTTTGTTTGTTAGGATTTGTGCAAAATGATTCAAGATAAGGATCAAGTTGTGCAAGTGTGCTTAGGTGGAAGCCGGTTTTGTGGATAACCACAAAGGTGGCGTTTTTTTTTTTTCCTTATTGGTTGCAAGTTGTCTAAGTTAGTTAGGGTTGTTATTAAGTTTTTAGGATATTTTCCTATAAATAGCCTAAGGATTCTATGTAACAACATAAGTTTTAATTCATTGAAATTCAATAAAATTTTGTTATTCTTTCTTGCGCAATTTAGTTTTCGATTGTTCAAGATTCTTTCTTTAATTTGTGAATTCAGGAGTGAAAGATCGAATTTAGATCCTAATTAATTGGTTTCAGGAGTGTGCTAATTAATTAGTCTTCAATGAAATTCGTCCAGGAGTGGGAGTTTAATTGATTCAAACGTGAGTTTTGAGTGTTATTTGCAAGTACCACTTAAAATCCACACCACAATTATGATCAAAACTCCATCAATAAACTTTGATAAAAATTTGTTACATGATCATAATATAGAGAAGAAACTATCAATAATTAAAACTTAAATTATCAAAATATAAAACTTAATCTTCTTACTTGAAGTGTCTCTAATCATAAAAAATGTAACTTGAAGAAAAACCTTCATTATTTTACCATTTGCATGTCCAGCCTCCTTAATCTCGTTGTACTCTATTAAAGATTTCGAGTTTTGCCAATACTGAAAATCAATCCCTCGAATTTTTAATTCACTTTTTATTTTCATCTTTGTAGAGAATAATATTATATTGTCTTTAGATTGTTAAAAAAATTGGTGCTCTTTAGGGATCAAAAGATGATCAACAAAATCAAAATTGAAAACCTCGAGGCGTGAACTAAATCACTTTCCTAAAGACAATATTTCAACCCTATTTCAAGAGCATGGGTATCACAAATTCCGTCTTTGAGATACAATGCAAAAATCAACAATGGTGGTGCTCTAACCAATAATGTTCAATAGAAACCAGTGTATTGTGGTTATTTGTGAAAATGATGTGAGTACTTGAGAAACTTCTCAAGATTACTTCCATAAGAAAAAGAATTTATGATTCTCATCTATTTCTACATCTATCATTTGTGTATAACATACTATTTAAAGTAAACGAACCAACAAAACTCTTGGAACAAAAACGGTCAAAACCGCAAAAATTAAACCCGGTAAAATAGCCTTTTCCATTTTCCTTTACTTCTTGTTTGTTAATGCTAAAAAACACCTCAGTCATATAATATTAGCAAAACAATCATGGAAAAATTCATTCAATACTCTAAATATTAGACTTTTGTTTTCTACTTTGTACTTCTAGATTTCTTCCATTTCAAAGTTGTAAACCTTGCTTTGAAGTTTTGTGTATTTCTTCAATCATTTTCATAATATATGATCCTCTTTGTCAACCTACGACAGTGTTATCAGATTGATTAAAAAAAATATTGATGGATGAGAATAATCCCAATTAAGCTTTCTACTCAAAAGGATTTATTGTCAATTAAGACCTTTTATATGTCCAAACTTGTGAAAAAAGACATTTTGTATCATTTTTGTGAGTTAAGACCTTATCTAACTCAATTTTTTTAAAAATGAGACCTTAAAGTCGAAATCAAACCAAAAAGTCAGTTTTCTGGCATTGACAATTTGCGTGTATTTCACTTCCCGACAAAATTACCCTCTTTCACTCTCACCTCAAATTACTCACCCATTTCTCTCTCCTCTTCTAAATTTGATCATCATTCAAGATTTACTACCTCAAAAACAAAGTTCATTCAAGACTCTTGCTTTTGTTCAATGCATCAACAATTTTCATTCATTCATTCGATTTTGTATTTATGCTTTCAAATTAAATTTTTGTTCAAATTAATTTGGTTAGTTGTTTAGCATTAAGCTTTGTATTTTAAAAGGAATTAGATAGCTTGGACTATAGTTGTTGCACTATTTTAATTGGAAATTCAAGTAAACCCTTATAATCTTGTATTGTAGATAGTTTAGTCACGTATTATGCCAAAACACAAAAATTACTAATTTGAATTTTAAACTTGGAACAATATATCTTGTTCTAGTCATTCTCATGGTTCTGGGAGACCTGCAAAATGCTATTGTAGTGCCCCAATTGTAATACTAAAGACATGGTGTTGGATGACCCGCAAAATCGAATCATATTTTCTTTCTACCGAAGTCATGGAACATGATGTCTTGTTCTACTCAATTTCTTACAATTGAAAAATTAATGAAAAGGGTTGAAGAAAGAATCAGATTTATAAGAGAAGAGAGAGGAAAGGGTGAGTAAATTTGAGATGAGATTGGAAGTGAGGTAACTTTGCCGGAAAGCGGAATACACGCGAATTATCGACACCGGAAAATTGATTTTTTTGCCGGATTCCAACCTTAAGGTCTCAATTTTAATACTTTTGGGTTAGATAAGGTCTTAATTTGCAAAAAAAAAAAAAAAAAAAAAAAAAAAAAAAAAAAAAAAAAAAAAAAAAAAAAAANCCGCAAAATCGAATCATATTTTCTTTCTACCGAAGTCATGGAACATGATGTCTTGTTCTACTCAATTTCTTACAATTGAAAAATTAATGAAAAGGGTTGAAGAAAGAATCAGATTTATAAGAGAAGAGAGAGGAAAGGGTGAGTAAATTTGAGATGAGATTGGAAGTGAGGTAACTTTGCCGGAAAGCGGAATACACGCGAATTATCGACACCGGAAAATTGATTTTTTTGCCGGATTCCAACCTTAAGGTCTCAATTTTAATACTTTTGGGTTAGATAAGGTCTTAATTTGCAAAAAAAAAAAAAAAAAAAGAAAAAAAAAGAAAGAATAAAAAGATAGAAAATGTTTTTTTCTCACAAGTTTAGACATAAAAAGATCTTAAATGACAAAAATTCCTTACTCAAAATAACCCAACTTTTAATTATCAATGTCTATTTCCAACTTTCATAAGAAAATCCTTAAGTTGATCCATGCTCGCTTAATAAGTTATTTTTGTTTATAACTTCCTTTTCGCCTAACTTTTTTCCCAAATTTTCACACTCATCATCATATCACTCCTCCCATTTAGATAAACAACTCCTCTCATTGCCACCTCGACATTAATTCAAAATAAAGGAGGAAAATTAGACGGAACTAATCTAAAATATGAGTGTTCTACTCAAAATAATCACTAGTTTTGATTCGGGTATAACCCCAATTTTCACCAAAAATTCTCAAAATAATCTCAACCATTTACTAATTATTAACAAAGTTAATTTTGCTTAAATTTACAATTTCTATGTTTATTAATCCCCCCCCCCCCAATTTTCACACTCATGAATCATCATCATCTCCCTCCTTTGTTATTGATTAAAAAAACTAGGGGCATAAATGGATTTTGAAAAGTCCAATCAAATTCATCGAATTGTATTGTACTTTGACGGTGGTTGGATCAAACTCGGGCTTAAATTTTGAATTCCAATATTTTTTGGACTGGAGTTAGACTCAACCTATTAGACTTCATAAAGAAATTCCGATCCAATTTATGTTCTTGATTTGAAAAATTATATATATGTAGAAATGCACCCACATTTGTCATCGCCGTTATACCAATGATAAACATATAACACACCACTTACTAGTCCAATCTTGGAGAAATTGCATAAGAATATTGCTCGAGATTTCCCACAAAACCCAAAGAGTCCTTAAAAATTCCTAAAAATCCAAAAACCCTAAAAATAAATCAATAATATTGTTTTACATTTTAAGATAATTTTCCATAATTTTCTATCCCTTTTCTACATTTTCCTCATATTTTTTTCACATTTTTCTAATAAATATTTCGGCTTTCCAGCACACGTAAACAAGTTTCCAACGACGCAAATGAGGAAGTTTGGAGGTCAAAGGCAGAACCTTCTAGAAATACTAATCCTTATTAATAAAAAAAAAAAACTAGGGCTAAATACATACATTTTGGACATTTTCCAACCACACAAAAGCACACTTTAGAAAGGAGTAAAAACCTTGGAGAATAAGGAAACCGACGTTGTGCACAGGGGCACACAGGCGTGCGCGTACACACACACCCTATGCGCTTACGCACGACAAACATACTCTTTTTCCAAGCAATTCCCTATAAATACCCCTCCCCCCAATTTCAGACCACAACACAACGTGGGAAAAGGGAAAATGGTTCCAGAAAATTCGATTCTCTTAGTTTTCTTCCTCTAAAAGCAATTCAAACATATATCGAAGTATCTCCATGAAAACTACCTTCCACCACCAAAAACAGTACACCTTAGCTTTAACCACCATAAACACAAAAACACGAAACGATATTCTATTTTTTACTTTTACTTTGATCAAACTTTTTTCCATATTTTCTTTGGTTTCTTATTAGTTCCAACTCGGACAGTATTCTTAAAAGGTTTGTGCAATGGCGCAAGTGAGCACGGAGTTTTGGTTCTGTTTTATGTTTTGAAATTGTTTAATTTAATTTATTTACTTGATTGATTTTGAAAAATGATTTTACAATGCAAAAACAAACCTTATTTTTCAAAACTTTTCAGAATTTTGACTTTGCGGCTTCGACTTAGGAATTTACGCTCATTGTTTCCGTTGACTTTCAGTGCGTGGCAAGGCTTGGAGGATCATCACTATTCTTTCATTTCAGTTAATACAATTCAGTGTCTACGCATACCCCCTCACATGAATGAGATGTGGATACATCATGGAACCTCCTACACGAAAATGACAGGTGGATGAGGTTTAATCTTGACACCTTTGTGTTACGCAGATACTGATTCCATATTAAAAAACTGGTTCAACCAAAACCATATCTAAATGGTTGAAGCACAAAATTAAATTAAATACTTCTATAAGACTCTATCATGTCCCTTCAAACAAGAGCCTGTTGGATTGAAATGTGGATGCGACACAAGCACCTCATGCTCAGCGCTTAGAAGTTTTTAGGGTGGAAATCATTTGAACCTGTAACCTTTATGCCATAGTGTAACCTTTATACCATGTTAGAGGACAATTCAATAAAAAATTTAACATAATGACTAAGTCTTATGTTGATCAAGATACATGATAATGCATAAAAAGGTCTGCAAAACAACTGAACAAAAAAACCAAATATACATTATAGAAAACATGGCAAAAAAAAAAAAAGAAAAAAAAAAAAAAAAAGCAAGAAGTTTATTATAATACAGGCTGCATGTACAAGCACACAGCCGTGGAGCATAGCAAAAATGTAGAAAAAAGAAACCACTAATCTTCTTAGAGTGATAGCATCTAACATAAAGAAGTAAACCCAAGTCTTGGTTTGTTTCAGAATACACTAGGTGAAGTAATATTTCCGAACCCTCAAGTCATTCATTGACCTTCGTAAAAGATATAGTGCAACCATATAGACAATCATGTAGTGCAACAATACAGACAATGTAATTTACATGATTCTGTGATGTCACCTGAAGCAAAACCAAATTCCGAGTTAGAACACTTCTAAACCCATGTCTCTCCACATCCAGCACATAAAGAGTATTCGAAAAATAGTGTAAGGTGCCAATAACTTTAAGAACATTAAAAACAAAATTTTAACCAAGTAAAAGATGTACTATAGTAAATTTCTTTTTTTTGTCAAAACACACTTTTTAATTTTAATTTTAATTTTAATTTTTGCAAAGACATACCTTTTAAAACTTTTTTTTGCAATGTCACACCCTACTAATTTTATTTTTCACCAAGAACAACCTCTAGTCTTTTTTGCGGTGTTGACTGAAAGTTTATGGCATCGACTATTCTTTTACACTAGTTGTGCTCTCATTTTACACATTTGCACTCCTCTTCTAATTACTCTGCCACTATTTGCACTCCCTTTTACCACCATCGCCACCACTTCTTCCGCATATCCAAACTCCCCTTCACCACCACCACCACCACCACCACTTCTTTATTTACAACATTTTTCTTCTTCTTTTTAAATCAGAGAAGATATTCACAATTCACACTGTATTTTTGGGTTGCCTTGCTTGCATTCAATTAATCCGAAAATTCCAAAGCATCCAATCACTAATAAAACGAATTAAAAATCCAAAGAATTCCCATTGAGACTAGTCACAAGTTAGATTAGTTCATCCATTTGGAATTTGTGTTTTTCAATTAACCAAATTAAAAATCCAGAATTCTTTTATATTGCGTTTTTCAATCAATTTATCCCACATTGTGTAGGTGGCATTGTCTTCAAACTCTTATATTAAAGGTGCATTTATTTCAGAAGAAAATAACTTTTCGAAGAATGATTTTCCATCATTTCTCCATTTTCCCTTGTTTGTTTTGGTAAGGGTGGAAATCAATTTTATCAAAGGTAAAAAACTTCTTTTTAAAAATGAAAACCCATTTTCCTTTTGTATACAAGGTATGCCACATTTTCGTTCCCATTTTTCACCCTTCTATTCCTCTCCTTACATTTTTCTCCCCCTTCTCCTTTCAACTTTGTTTTTCTCCACAAGTTTTCTTCCACCAAAATAAACAAAGGGAAACTTTTTTACAATTTTGTTTTCCATTAAAATCTATTTTTCTTAGAAAATTATTTTCCATGAAATGTGTTTTCCATCAAAACAAGCGCAACCTAACTTGGTGGTTAGTCGTTGTGTTTCTGCAACCCCTATATTTAGGTCACCTTATACATATCAAATACAAACCATCATTTCAAAACTTAGAATTCCTAAACATAGGAGTGTTATGCATTACCTTTATCATACTATATTAACTAAAGCAAGGACCACTCTTACTATCCCATGCCACGTGTCAACTTCTTAATAGAAATTTTTCCGCCCAAAAGTTATTTTCAAAATTACTTGTGATCACTTCTTAGTTAATTGAATTTAGAAAGTCGGTTTAGAAATTGATTTCAACTCAAGAGACTTAAGAAACAAAGCATACATGAATAAACAAAGCGTGAATGAGAATCAAGATAAAGCTTCACAACATAGAGAACATGGGAAACATATGCCATGAGACCAAAAGCATGAAAAGGACACAAGTGAAACAACTTTGAAACATGACCAACATAACTTTAGAAATGAATAATCAACAATAGAAACCTAGTTCATTTAATCTTTCTAAGTTAAACTAAGTGAATGAGAAATGACTTAGAAGAAAATAGAGATTGAAAAACATGTCGTAAATGTAAAACAAAGTTGTGACCTAGAGTTTCTAAACAACTTAAACTTTAGATTTAAGATAAAGAAGTTTTAGAAACTATATTAAACTATGTGATTTCAAATTTTTATAAATTAAACTCGAAGTCGTCTTATTATCAAGTTTTAAGTAAATTTTATAATTAAACTCAAACTTTAATTATTCATAAATTCAAAAAATTAAAATATTAAACGTAATTATTTGAAGTTAGAAATCAACAAACTTGGTTTCTATTTATTTTTATTTTATTATTTTATATCTTGCTTTTTTATTAATTATAAACCGGTTAAATTTTTTTTAACAAAGTCATGAAATCAATTAATTAGGTAAATCATTTTTTAAGTCAAGAAAAATTAAATAAGAAGTAAAGAAAACAAATAAAAATACAACTGGAAACTCGAACAAAAACCCTTTTGAAACTTCAAAATCTCGCTTGAAAAAACTTGATTTTGATAATTATTATTGTGCTTGTTTTTGTATGTTTTAGTATTGGATTTTAGGACTAATTCTTTTTTGTGGTTTATCTACTGTGTTTTGGGCAAAAATTAAACCTAACAATATTTGCGAAAAGAGAGGAAAAGAAGGGTGTAAAAGAGTGCTTGAAAGGTAAAGTAAGGGGTATTTAGAGTGTGAAAGAAGAAGAAAATGAAAGAGAGGGAGTGTGGATGGTGATCGAAAGTCAAGAGGGAGTAAAGGAGGGTGGGAAGGTAAGGTGTGATTATGGGGAAATGGAGAAAGGAAGAGGGGATGAAACTTTGACTTGGTAAGTCATCATTCATCCACTCTAATTTTCACGCCATTTAAATTCACTTTGCAACAAAATAAAACACGATATTGAAAATGAAATGCATGCACATATTCTACATTAATATAGCGGCAACTAAGGTTATGTACACACAAGAACACCCAAAAAACAAACACACAATTGCTTAAAAAACGCAAACACTCCTTGATAAAAAATTTGGAACAATTATTTTCACTTCTAAAATTACATATAAATAATTTATAAAATTTTATTTCTTTTACAAATCATATTCTAAAATTATTATAAATATACATTTAACCGTGAAAATAAAACATTAGAAGCTTTGAAAATTAATTTTAAATCACGAAAAAAATATCGGGCAATAATTTCGCTGAATGACCTTTTTTGCCGGCATTTTGAGTTTTTTTTTTTTTGGGTTTTAGGTAAGAAAAAAGGGGGTTGATTGTTCTAATAAAGATTCAACTTGTAAGGTATTCTTGGGTTGAACCCCGAATTTGGAATCGTTAATACTAGTATGAAGTACGAAGAATCCTGTAATGAGTTCTTTCTAATTTTATCAATTAGGGTAAATTTTGTTGTATTTTGGGGAGAAAAAGGGGTTAAATATGGGAATGAAGATGAAGAAGATGAATGAACAAAGATTGAAGATGAGTGCAATTAGAGTAAAAGGGTGGTCAATGCCGAAAACTGCCTGTCAACTTCAGAGAAGAGACAAGAGGTTTTTCACACACACACACAAAAAAAAAATTCTAGCCAGAAAATTTTCAGAAGATGTGTTTTCACAAAAAATAATAATAAAAGTTTAAGGTGTGTTTTGACAAAAAAAAAACCCACAATAGTATAGTCATGCATAAGATGTTTTTAAGGGTACTCAACATGATGGAAAAACCAAACCAACCATAGAATTAAAACTATTTTTACCTCAAAAAAATCTATTATATAATAAATAGAAAAAAAAAAAAAAAAAAAAAAAAAAAAAAAAAAATAAATTAA
>PYUH01000036.1:9640528-9650686 GCA_016808085.1 Suaeda aralocaspica | reverse complement strand
AGAAAAAAAAAAAAAAAAAAAGGGGGAAGACAATAATATATTGACCTTGAAGGTGCCAATACAAAGATTTCTCATCTTTTTCTCTTCAACATAACAAATAATTAAAAAAATATACAACTCTCAATATACATAATGCCCTTCTTTTTACAACAGCATCAACCTCATCAAGCTGCAAGAAATTTCTGCATCCAAAGAAACAAGAACTCTTTCGTCAACCCCCAACCATAATTTCGCTGGATATGGCTTCTGTAATGACAGCATTTGCTATCACTCCATTGTCTTGAGAATATTCCATAGCCGAGGCTGCATTTGCTTCCTCTGCAACCTCAACAGAATGATGAAGTGAACTTTGGGTTTCTTCCATCATCTCAACGCTTGCATTCGGTTTTTCAGCTTCCACTTCCTTTTTCTTTGGTTTACTTTTAGAATTTTTCTCTTCACTTTTAGTATGAACAGATGCTCGAGGTTGAAGCTTTGACTGGGATTTTTTAGCAGATTTTTTAGTTGTATCAGCACCTCTTTCTCCATTTGCATTACCCCTCTTCACCATATTGATCACACGAGGGCTAACACAAGCTGCACCTGCTTCAGGAGTGTTTGCTCCACCGACTGAGCTCTTGTTTCTCCCAAGCTTTGGGGATACTGGCCGTGTTGTAGGTATCTGAGAAAAATATCATTGTCAAATACAGAGAAGAAAAAAACTAATACTTCCTATCAGAGATAAACCTGTGCAATGTTGTGAGATAAATATAGTTTCTAAGGAAACAGACAATTGAGTAATGGAGGACTGTGGGCAGGATGCTGATGTGTTTCCAACTTTCCCCATAAACATGTTGATTTAACTTCAATTGTCCAAACTTTGCGTAAGCAAGCAAACTTAAAATGATAAGTAGTACAAACAATTTTCACCTTAGCCAATGGTAATTTACTTGAACATATAGCAATCATTTTATACTGTGGTTGGACGGTACCACTTAAGTACCAAGTCTTACGGCACAAATTCGCAGCCTACTGCTCATCTCTATCCTATGGGTATCTGTCATGAAACTTTACTAGAATCTAAGTAATATCTTCCTTTATAGCAGCAATACACTAATAGTTGCTTGTGTCCCAACATGATGCCAGACAATTGTGGTAAATGTACATGGTGCCAACAATATTCATAGCCATGAACACTCTCAGTTTTCTCCAAAGTTTTTACGAAGAAAATGGAGGCCAGTTGGTGGTGACCCTGTTGCTTGGGACTTGTTGTGCAAGGGCAAGAACGATGGGGGTTTTGGCTTTAGAAAGATTAGACCCGTGGAACAAGGAAACTAATGGAAAGATGGCCTTAGCCTGGCACATACAACATACGATATGCATAAGATAAATTGATTCTTATTAAAGTGAAAACATGGCTAGGTTACAGTACTACACAGGTTGTCCTATGGAACAAGGTAGCGTACAGTATTAGCATGCCAGTTAGCACGGAGGTACTATGAAAGTATGCATCTGTAAGATGCAGCCTTAGTTTTAAAAGGCGGGAGGAGCACCTAGGCAAGAGGGGTGTGCGCCTTGCGCGTCAGTGCGCCTTGTGGGTCAGGCTCAGAAAGATTAAAAAAAAATAAAAAGCAAAAAAGCCTAAATATCCACCCAGAATACAAGTGAGTAAATTCGCAATCCAGAAAGTCTAACAAGCCATCAAAACAAAAAAAACTAAGGTAACCAGGTCTTTTTAACTCCTTTAATTTCATATAAGCTATCTGTGACAAAGCATTCTTTTATCTCTTGGTTGTCCAACGAAGATTGAAAACCTTGGCCATGACAAATTTAATGAACATAGTCTGTGAAAGTGCCTGTTTGCAGTTGGCTGCAGATTAACCTGACTATGAATGCCCATATGCAAACAATGAGAAACAAGGGAAGGTACTATTAGACTACCAGATTCTGATGAAAGTGGTGGCATGCAGAAATTGCAACTATTGTACCAGATTTGGAAAATGAGAAATGGGTCCTTATAGGAATCGAAAGTTCAAAGAAGTTAAACCTACGCATGTTAGGAGACAAAATTTCTTAACACCTCTGTCGCTCCAGCCCAGGGGAGCAATCAAAGGAGACTGAGCACAATCCTTCTGTTGCCAGAGGTATGAGACTTTCCTACATTGCTCCTACTTTGAAAGATGGCACCCCTTGCCTAGACCATCATAATGCTTTGATTATGAAGCCCAGAAATGTAAGATTGCGATTATTTCGTGTGTATTAAGCATTGTAATTAAAAGTTTATAACCATCCTCAGTTCTCACATGAGGATTTTGAAAACAGCCAAGTTCATGCAGAGTGCAGACTAATCATATCAAGGTTAAGCAATACCAGGCTTTTACTATCTAGTTTATCTAAAATGGAAAAGCATGATGTCTTAAGTTCCTTAGGTATAAAACCTTTAATCACTTTCCCAAAACCCTAAATTGTTGGTTGATGCCCAGGAATAAGTTTTATATTCTATCAAACACCAGCCTATAACCATAATGGGAAACTGATGATGCATTGAAAAAAGGCAACAAGGAGGCAATTTTATCAAAGCTAAACGAGTATCATTGTAGAAACTGGGGATGTAAACTTTTGTAAAACACTGATCACAAGAGATGGCATTAAAATACATAAAAAAAGATTAGGAAAAAAAAAGTTTTTTTTGTCAACAACTACCTACAAGTTTAGTGTTTTTGTGAACAATTACCTAAATTCCAAAAAAAATTACACAACTACCTACATGTTTCATTTTTTTTGTGAAACACTACCATCTAACGTTTTCCATCCAAATTAAACGTTAGTGGGTCCCATCTTTTACCTTTCCCTCCATATAAAATCGATTTTCCCCCAATTCCAACCATTCATTTCATTTGCAACAGTCATTTCTTCATCTTCTTCTTCTCTTCCAAAATTGTTGCTAAAATAACTCTAAAAATTAAAATAGATTTGGGGCTTTTGGTTTTAAAACCTAATTCAATGTATGTGTTTGCATAATTAAAAAGTTGTGTGTTTTATATGTTTCCCAAATTTTTAAAACAACAAAAGCATAATATTCAATGAAAAATAACAAGCTTAAATTAAGAAATTATTTTTTTTCACTTCCACAAATAAGTAACTCATTTCCACCAACACTACTAACTTCCATTAATAGACCTTCAAGCTCTTGCAAAACGACAACACAAGTTTGGGATCCTTCAATTTAAAAACTCCCGCAAACTACGGTTTAAGCATTCTGATTTGGTTAATTATGAGTTGAAGTAAGGATTGAATTAAGATTAGGATTTTATGAGTGACAAATGAATGAAAAATTGAATGATTTTTTTTTTTTTTTGGTGTGGGTTCAAAATTGAATGACTTAATTGAGAAGAGAAGAGAAGAGTTCAATCTCTCTTTTATTAATTAAGGGGCATTTTAGTAATTTCATACGTTCAATTTGGATGGAAAACGTTAGTTGGTAGTGTTTCACAAAAAAATTGAAACATCTAGGTAGTTGTGTAATTAATTTTGGAATGTAGGTAGTTGTTCACAAAAACACAAAACATGTAGGTAGTTATTGACAAAAAGAGAAAAAAAAAAAGAAAAAAAAAAAAAGCAAACAAAGAGAAGTTGATCAAGATTTTTAAGCTACCTTTTTAAGCTCAACTCTTGGAGGAGGTTCTTTATAGAAAGTCGGCATTGGTGCAGCTTTGAAATTCAAACTCTTTCTCAGCTGTTTAATCTCCGCCTCCTGGCTCTCCTGCACACCTCAGAAAACATAGATCAAATTTCAATAAAAATATTACGACAGTCGACAGGTAAATCCAGACAACCACAAACAAAATTCAGCCTCTTTAGGCAGATTAAGACAATTATGAGTTCAAATACCTTCGATTTGGCCTGTATGTTACTTTTCTCAGCCTCTTTGGCATGGATCTTTTCTTCAATCTTCATATTGAACTGTTAACAACGCAGTACTCATGATTTAGTTTCTAAAGGCAGTGCAAACAATTTCCAGATTAACATCATATAATACACAACCATAAGTACCTCTCTTCGTTTTTCAGCACGTTCATCCAACCTAAATGAAAATCCAACAGTACAACTCTTCTTAGTTCCAGAACTATTTTGGCTCCTGTTTTAACATAGGACAACCAGTGAGGAGATCAGAATTATACTACTTAGAAAAGGAATCATGATAATAACAAAATTGCAGGGGAAGAACCAATACTGATTATCCTTGGTTTCATCGCTATCCTCGGGCTCAGGAACCACTTCTTTAACAGGTTTTGGACATTGGTCAACAATCCTGATGTCATTTAAAAACAAATCAGAATCCTAGGTTCCGTAAGTAAGAAAATAGCTGTGAAAGCTACAAGCTAATAGACATATTATAACATAAAGAGTTGTATAGTAGCAAAACATACGAAGGTGAGACAGAAGTATCCTCAACAGCATTTTTATCCTTCGAACCAGATCTCACAGACTGATACAGAAATAAAAGACAACAATGAAAAACTCTTTTACAAAAGGCATTAGAGACCACATTAATAACTACAGAAATCAACACCAATGGATGAAATTACCACAGAGTGCGTAGTGCTCAAAGCAGATGCAGTTGATGTTTGCTTAGCAGAATGCCCACTAAGTTTACCATTTACCTCTTTCGAAGCAACTTCACTCAATGTTAGTCCACTCGAAAGATCCACCAAAGAATTTGAAGTCAATGATGCCTCAGAAGAAGCAACATTGGACTTCTTAATACTTGCTACAGATTTTTTGGAGTTAGATTTCACAGGGGTAACATCAAGGCTTTTCTTCAAAAAATTACCAATACCGCCTTTTGATGGGAATGAGAGACTCTGGCTTAAGTTCGACTTCTGGTTACGAGCAGACGACAGTCCAGCCTTCCCATTAGCTACCACAGTCATCTTCTTGATAGAAGCAGATTCCTACACCCCATATCAGCAAACTTAAATATACTTAGATTGCCACAACTAAAATTTAAAAATCATAAAAGCATGTTATAATAAAATTAAATTAAAGCAAAAAGATAGAAACTCAAATCTCCCTCCAAAAAATTGTATCATAAAGTATAACAAAAGCAATATGATTGTTAATACCTTAGAAGCTTTTGAGATCATAGCTCCAATCTTGGATCCTTTAGGACCACTAGATTTGGTCTTAACACCCTTTACAGCATCACACTTTGACACATTCTTATTCAATTCCAAAACCTTTTCATCATTCAACACATTTCGATTCAAACCCAATTCTTCCCCAACAGGCTTTTCATCAATAACACCAACATCATTGACACTATGATCCTTACACTCCTCTACATTAACCCCAACTGGAGACTCCATTGAACGAATCCGAAATCGAAACTAATAAAACACCCTATTCAAATCAAACCACCAGCTTCAACACAAATTACAAAAATGTTAATGAAAATGATAAACAAAAGAAAAACAAAACAGCAAATACCACACACAATCAATCCAAAACAGCTAAATTCAATTCACATGGAAAATATTAAATCACAAATCATTCACTATTTTCATCATCAATGATTACAACAACACATGAGATAACAATGTTGTCTAAAGTGTGAAAGGGTGACCACATTACCATTACAAATCAAAGATATATCATAAATGGACAAAAAAAAATTTTATGTAGGGACAACAATCAAAGACAACCGGGAATGACCCACTTAAACGAAAATTTTAAATTGATCATAAAATGATATAATTCTAAATTATGTAACAAACAAAGATAGATCCACCAAAATTCAGTAAAAAAAAAAATCAAATAAAACAAAAATTACAGATCATATAATAAAAATTGAAATAAAAAAAAATAAAGCAAAAGAACAATTAAACAACCTTAGGAAAAAAACGGTTGAAATGGAATTGAAGATAGAATTTGAAAATCAGGTGACTTTATTTGTTTGGTGTCACTCTCTCTCTCTAGAAGATTTTAGAGAGAGAAGTAAGAACAGAGGAAGTAGTAAGTGTAGTTGTATAATAATAATAATAATAATAATAATGTAAGAGATGTTAGAAGTAGTAAATCAAAAGAGGATTAATTTGTTGATTAACTTGGGGGATTAGTTCTTACTAAACTGTTGCTTAGCACGTAAATTACTCAATTTGCCACTGCTACAACTACCCTATACCTTGTACACTAGGCTTTTTGAGATTTTCTAGCCTTTTTATTTTTGTTTTTTACCATTTTTGACCATATGACTTATATGTTGTTAATCAATTATCATGATCGATTTTAGGATGATTTTGGATGATTAATTTTGGTTTTATTTAAAGTTGCTTTGAGGTAAGTTTTATAGGTTTCTATAATTATACTTTTATTATTAATGTATACCTTTTGGGGCAAAGAGTAAGAATCCATAAAGTTTCTTGCTTATTAAAGTGTTCTTAAAATCGATTTTCATGTCTGCCCTTTTAGTTCCAGCATTCGATATGACATCTTTCTTTATCTTTTTTTAATTACTTACTTAATTCACTTTTTTCACATCTTTCAAGACACAACGTATAAAATTAATATCTCGATTTAGTATGTTAAAAAATTGTAAAAATTATATTTTTGAAAAATATACATTCAGACGAATCAAACGAGATTAACTTTGTTTTTCGTTACGCCTTTAATACAAAAATTAATCAAAGTTGCAATGTAAATAGTGCTTAAAACCCTAATGTAGCAATTAAAAAAAGACCATTGGAGTATAAGTTATCCATTTTAGACCAATTATGTTCAATGTATTGTAAAAAATATGTTTTATTGATATAACTATAGTGAATTAGACAAATTTCAATTAACATGTTTAAATCAATTATAATTAATAAATACGAAAAACCATATAAACAAATTTGTCCAATAGTATTAAAGATAATAAATTGACACAAAATTATCCCAACCAAATAAGATAATTTGGCCAATGAGGTAAAAAACTATTAAGATAAATTTGTAGAGAAATATTAATAGATAAAAAAAAAAAAAAAAAAAAAAAAAAATCTATCAACTCTCTTGCATCCTATGGGTTGCAAGACTAATTATACGAATTAAAATATTTAATTCACTAACAAGTTTTCACTAAAACCGTTTTACCGTAAGACCATCAAACATTTGTAGGTTTTCTTAAATATTGAATTCATTGATTTATTAATACGAAGTATATATATAGAGAGAGAGAGCAAGGATCCACTAAAAACCTTAAGTTTGCTAAAACCGTGAAAACCACAAAAAAGGGGTACATATAAGATTTAAAGCGGTACATATTAAGATTAAAGTGGTATAGGTACATTACAAACATTTTTTTTATTTTTATGAAAATGTCATTAATGAAGTACGTGACCCTTTATACCTCTATTGTGACCTTTTTGTGGTTTTCCCGGTGAAAACAGTTTTCACCTGATCCTCTTTCTATATATTATAATATATATATTATTTGTCTAACAATCTAGTGGTCTTACCAAATAAGACCGTCTTATATAAGTTTTTGTATTAATTCACATAATAATTAAGTAGATAGCATAAAGAGCATAGATTTTATCTATTTTAACTAGACCAAATATGATCACAAGATTGCCTTTTGATTTGATAACTCTAATACCACATAATTACATTAGAATAATCATATAAGACAAAGTTTTATGCACTCGATGTGTACAGAATTAATGTACAACATGTTAAAGTTACATTTTTTTGCGTTCAGTTATCATAAAACTAACCCAAGTTATACTTTATTGAGTTCGAGTTACACTTTTTGATCAGCTACGGAGTATCTGAAAATCAGCTAAAATAACAATGCAATTACTTTAATACTAAAAAACCCAATATTAATGAATACGTATACCTTATTATACCATATATTAAAGTTATTTGTTCAAATATCCAATTAAATTTCAATAATTTTAATGTTCAAAAAATTTAATCTAGTTACTAAAATATTGGTGCAAGTTACCCTTTGTACAATAATTTACCGTACATCAAGTATATGCAATATTCTTTCACCATTTAAAGACAAAAATTAAATGCCACATAAGAAAATCTAGTCAATGAAATTAAATAAAGATGAAAATTAATACAAAAAAAAGGATCTCCTATCAAATAAGATAAAATATATAAAAAAATAAAATAAAGCTGTAAAAGATAAATATATCATTAATATATTGTTAGGAGATATGAGTTACAAAATTAGCAAATTAGATATTAATATTATTATTGAGAGGATTTAATAAGATCTTTAAATGACTATATTTTCTCCTACATGTAAGTTGCAATAATAATTCAAAAAAAAAAAACATGTGAGTAGTATCAAATAGTAAACTACTTGAGTATAAAAAAGGAGGTACATGATAAAATGTTAAATAAATATCAGAATATCTAATGTATTTTTAATACTAGTACAAAAAACTATTCAATTTTTTTCCTTACATTGTGTTTGCTGGTTGGATTTTCTTAACATTTTATATGTATGATCTAGTTTTGGGTCAAACACTATATGATAGTACACTTATCTTTTTATTCAAAAATTACAAATTTTGGGAAAAGGTTACGTTTCACGTAAGACTTATTTTAATTATATGTGTTAACAACTAAGATTTAGTTGTAATACCTTACATATATACACCTTAATATAATATAAAATGAAAGTAAAAAAAAAAAAAAGCATCAATTACAAAAAAAAAATAAAAAAATAAAAAAAATAAAAAAGCTATTGGAATCGTTGGTGTCATTTTGGACACATTATCATTTTCCAAGTTTAGTTGTACTTCCGTTTTTATTTTATTTTTGACAAAATGCAATAGACTAACCTCAGCTATAGTTGATAACTTAGCCTTAGCAGTAGATTGGGCTGTGAAGGTAGTACATTGCAAACACTACTAAGAAGACTAATAAAATACAATTAGTACGACTATTATCATGCAAATTCACTAATTTTTTGGTTGTTGGGGAAGATCTGGCATAGTAATGTTCATACTTTTGTTTCACGTTATTTGACATCTCAGATGGGTGAGGCTCTTCGCTTGGGGAGGCTCTTCTATTTCTACCATAGCTTAATTTTGAACCTGCAATGACTAAAATGGTTAGAGGAATAACACAGAGGTCCTACAATCATGCAGCTATTCCTTTCGACATTTCTCACCACGACCCACATATTTCTATTGACTCTTAATTTTAAGACCTTGAATACTCTCACTCTTATCCAACTTGATTGATTGAAGCCAATATTTTCTTGCTCACAGGGGGTAAAAAGCGACTAATTTACTCTAGGAGTACTAAAAATGATTGGATAGTATCAACTCCCTCATGATGATAAACAATAGATTGCGATTTTCCTTCGCATTGGTTTAGTGACTGATCATTGAAATTGTCACCTATCATTTCTTCCAACTCGCTTGTGAAACTAGGAATGGAGTGATATGAGTTATCAACTTGATTCTCCCCTTCCTTGTTTGTGATCTTATGAAAACCACAACTCTGATACTCACAATAGCCCCTGATGTGAATTACAGGTATTGGGTGGTTTCCCTTCAAAAATTTTGGAATAGTCCCTCCTAGACATATTAAGTAATAACTCGGTTGCCGAACTGGTGCTTGGGTTACTAGATTGTGACCTCATACTACTTTATGTTACGGTCAAAATCTTTCATCTCAACTCCATTTGGTTCTCAACTTCTTTCCTTCTTTGTCTTTCTTCACCCTTTCAACTTCCTTCATTTCTTTATCTTCCTTGGCTTCTCAACATCCATTTGTTCACCACCTTCGGCTTCGTAGCCTCTATCATCTCATATGCTTCCTCCTTTAAAAAATACTGTTCCTGGTAGAACTTTTGTCTGAACTGAACCTGCAAAACAGACAGAGGATGACTAACCCGGGGGGTTTTACCCGGGAACGCCCTCCGATGTTAAGTCAGTAAGCTGGAAGAATCGTCCGAATTTTAGGGAATTTGTCAGAATGGCAGGAAAGCGTACCTTCAAATGCGGAAATTGTACTATATTTATAGTACGAAAGTAAAGTTGTCAGAACTTGGGATCATGACAAGTGTATAATTGCATCCTCTGAAGGGAGTGTCTGTAAGGGTCTTTGCCCCTGTTAGGGGTAAAATAGTAATTTCCTCTATGTTGCCCTATTAGGGGTTAAAATAGAATT
>PYUH01000036.1:9581903-9640503 GCA_016808085.1 Suaeda aralocaspica | reverse complement strand
AAAAAAAAAAAAAAAAAAAAGTAAAAATCTATCAACTCTTGCATCCTATGGGTTGCAAGACTAATATATACGAATTAAAATATTTAATTCACTAACAAGTTTTCACTAAAACCGTTTTACCGTAAGACCATCAACCATTTGTAGGTTTTCTTTAACTATTGAATTCATTGATTTAATTAATACGAAGTATATATATAGAGAGAGAGAGCAAGGATCCACTAAAAACCTTAAGTTTGCTAAAAACCGTGAAAACCACAAAAAAGGGGTACATATAAGATTTAAAGCCTGTCTCTTATACACATCTCAGAATACAAGTGAGTAAATTCGCAATCCAGAAAGTCTAACAAGCCNTATTATTTATGAAAATGTCATTAATGAAGTACGTGTACCCTTTATACCTCTATTGTACCCTTTTTTGTGGTTTTCACGGTGAAAACAGTTTTCACATGATCCTCTTTCTATATATATATATATATATATATATTTGTCTAACAATCTAGTGGTCTTACCAAATAAGACCGTCTTATATAAGTTTTTGTATTAATTCACATAATAATTAAGTAGATAGCATAAAGAGCATAAGATTTTATCTATTTTAACTAGACCAAATATGATCAACAAGATTGCCTTTTGATTTGAATAACTCTAATACCACATAATTACATTAGACTAATCATATAAGACAAAGTTTTATGCACTCGATGTGTACAGTAATTAATGTACAACATGTTTAAAGTTACATTTTTTTGCGTTCCAGTTATCATAAAACTAACCCAAGTTATACTTTATTGAGTTCGAGTTACACTTTTTGAGTTCTAGCTACGGAGTATCTGAAAATCAGCTAAAATAACAATGCACTTACTTTCTAATACTAAAAAACCCAATATTAATGAATACGTATACCTTATTATACCATATATTAAAGTTATTTGTTCAAATATCCAATTAAATTTCAATAATTTTAATGTTCAAAAAATTTAATTCTAGTTACTAAAATATTGGTGCAAGTTACCCTTTGTACAATAATTTTACCGTACATCAAGTATATGCAATATTCTTTCACCATATTAAAGACAAAATATTAAATGCCACATAAGAAAATCTAGTCAATGAAATTAAATTAAAGATGATAAATTAATACAAAAAAAAGGATCTCTCTATCAAATAAGATAAATATATAAAAAAATAAAAATAAAGCTGTAAAAGATAAATATATCATTATATATATATGTTAGGAGATATTCTGAGTTACAAAATTAGCAAATTAGATATTAATAATTTATATATTGAGACGGATTTAATAAGATCTTTAAATGACTATATTTTCTCCTACATGTAAGTTGCAATAATAATTCAAAAAAAAAAAACATGTGAGTAGTATCAAATAGTAAAACTACTTGAGTATAAAAAAGGAGGTACATGATAAAATGTTAAATAAATATCAGAATTATCTAATGTATTTTTTAATACTATGTACAAAACAACTATTCAATTTTTTTCCTTTACTTGTGTTTGCTGGTTGGATTTTCTTAACATTTTATATTTGTATGATCTAGTTTTGGGTCAAACCATCTAATGAATAGTACACTTATCTTTTTATTCAAAAATTACAAATTTTGGGAAAAGGTTACGTTTCACGTAAGACTTATTTTAATTATATGTGTTAACAACTAAGATTTAGTTGTAATACCTTACATATATACACATTAATATAAATATAAAATGAAAGTAAAAAAAAAAAAAAAGCATCAATTACAAAAAAAAAATAAAAAAAATAAAAAAAATAAAAAAGCTATTGGAATCGTTGGTGTCATTTTGGACACATTATCATTTTCCAAGTTTAAGTTGTACTTCCGTTTTTATTTTTATTTTTGACAAAATGCAATAGACTAACCTCAGCTATAAGTTGATAACTTAGCCTTAGCAGTAGATTGGGCCTGTGAAGGTAGTACATTGCAAACACTACTAAGAAGCATAATAAAAATACAATTAGTACGACTATTATCATGCAAATTCACTAATTTCTTTGGTTGTTGGGGAAGATCTGGCATAGTAATATGTTCTAACTTTTGTTTCACGTTATTTTGACATCTCAGATGGGTGAGGCTCTTCGCTTGGGGAGGCTCTTCTATTTCTACCATAGCTTTAATTTTGAACCTGCAATGACATAAATGGTTAGAGGAATAACACAGAGGTCCTACAATCCATGCAGCTATTCCTTTCGACATTTCTCACCACGACCCACATATTTCTATTGACTCTTTAATTTTAAGACCTTGAATACTCTCACTCTTATCCAAACTTGATTGAATTGAAAGCCAATATTTTCTTGCTCACAGGGGGTAAAAAGCGACTAATTTACTCTAGGAGTACTAAAAATTGATTGGATAGTATCAACTCCCTCATGATGATAAACAATAGATTGCGATTTTCCTTCGCATTGGTTTAGTGACTGATCATTGAAATTGTCACCTATCATTTCTTCCAACTCGCTTGTGAAACTAGGAATGGAGTGATATGAGTTATCAACTTGATTCTCCCCTTCCTTAGTTGTGATCTTATGAAAACCCACAACTCTGATACTCACAATAGCCCCTGATCGTGAATTACAGTATTGGGTGGTTTTCCCTTCAAAAATTTTGGAATAGTCCCTCCTAGACATATTAAGTAATAACTCGGTTGCCGAACTGGTGCTTGGGTTCCACTAGATTGTGACCTCATACATACTTTATGTTACGGTCAACATCTTTCATCTCAACTCCATTTGGTTTCTCAACTTCTTTCCTTTCTTTGTCTTTCTTCACCCTTTCAACTTCCTTCATTTCTTTATCTTCCTTTGGCTTCTCAACATCCATTTGTTCAACCACCTTCGGCTTCGTAGCCTCTATCATCTCATATGCTTCCTCCTTTAAAAAATACTGTTCCTGGTAGAACTTTTGTCTGAACTGAACCTGCAAAACAGACAGAGGATGACTAACCCGGGGGGTTTTACCCGGGAACGCCCCTCCGATGCTTAAGTCAGTAAGCTGGAAGAATCGATCCGAATTTTAGGGAATTTGTCAGAAATGGCAGGAAAAGCGTACCTTCAAATGCGGAAATTGTACTATATTTATAGTACGAAAGTAAAGTTGTCAGAACATTGGGATCATGACAAGTGTCATAATTTGACATCCCTCTGAAGGGAGTGTCTGTAAGGGTCTTTTGCCCCTGTTAGGGGTAAAATAGTAATTTCCTCTATGTTGCCCTATTAGGGGTAAAATAGTAATTTCCTTATATTGGGCCTAGAATCTAGACCTGGCCCAAACAATTAGCCCCACGCCTGACGTGGAATCCAATACTTGTTAAGGATGGCATGTTGGGCGTAACCTCGATTAGCGTGCTGCCGAAGAATGATGACAGACTGTCTTGCCCAATTGACTGAGGGTGACCCCCCCTTCTCAGCTATGTCCCTGAGGAGGTGTGACTGAGGGACTCTGCATTTCCCTCCCTTCTTGGTAGCTGAGGAAGGTACCCCTCCTCAGTTGTGTGACTGAGGAGGTGTAGTTGAGGGACTCTATCTTCTTTTCTTCTTGGTGACTGAGGAAGGTACCCCTCCTCAGTTGTGTGACTGAGGAGGTTTAGCTGAGGAGTTCCACCTTCCATTCCACCTTGGATGACCGAGGGAGACCCTCCTCAGTTATCTGACTGAGGAGATGTGACTGAGGAGCTCCATACTTCATTCTATCTTTGGATGACTGAGGGAGACCCTCCTCAGTTATCTGACTGAGGAGATGTGACTGAGGAGGTCTATACTTCATTCCATCTTTTGGATGACTGAGGGAGACCCTCCTCAGTTATCTGACTGAGGAGATGTGACTGAGGAGGTCTATACTTCATTCCATCTCTTTCATCAATTGAGGATGTCCCTCTTGTGGTGAAAACATGTTTAAGGGCTTGTGTTCTCTATATTGCCGAGGGGATCATAGTCTCCCGAGGTGTGGATAAGCCCCATTTCCTTTCTTAGATCATGAGTCATGTGCAAGAGTCTCACAAGTGACTAAGGAGGTCCCCCCTTGCCGAGACTGAGGGAGTGTGACTGAGGAGGTCTACTATTAACCCAATACTTAACCATTGTAGAGTTACCTTCCTTGCTCCTCTGCCATAAGGGAGAGCCCCATTCATAACCGAGGAGGTCCCATTTTCATAACCCGAGGAGGTGTCACTGAGGGCTTCCGCAACCCCTGATTGGCTAACGAGATACATCATCAACCCAACACATGGTTATTATGTAATAAGCTTTTTGGCTTATCAGTCAAGTAGAGGGTCTTATGCTTGACCGAGGATGTACCCTTTATGGCCGAGGAAGTATGACCGAGGATTCACTGAATGCCTGAGGGGTTATGAGTCAAAACACTCTATATGACAAATTGTTTTGTCCCTCAGCCAAGTAGGGAGCTTCATGCACAACCGAGGAGGACTCCCTCCTATCAGCGGTTGAGGAAGTGTTATTGATGGCCCCCTCCTTGCTCGAGGGACTGATGAGCCCCGGTACGTATCCATCACTTGGATGTAATGGAGTCATCTTCAAGACTCCTCATTCATGTGGAGTGCCCTATTCATGACTGAGGAAGCCCTTATTTGTCCCATCCTTGCAGAACGAGGATGGCGCCTAACTGGTAGGTCTTTTAGCCTGGGTTATTCACCAGGCCCCCTAGACGATGGTTGCCCGAGGGTGTGAACCATCGTCACGCGGGATTGAGTACACCCTGCAAGGGTCATCGGGAATGTGATACTTAGCTTGGACATGTTCGTGCAATACCCTGTATAATTAGGGTTTTTGGTGAAATACATTTAGGGTTTTGATGAAGTACAACTGACCCTTGGGATACTCCTTCACTTTAGGGTTTTGATGAAGTACAACCGATTCTTTAGATATCCCTTTACTTTAGGGTTTTGATAAAGCATAACTGACTCTTCAGTTACTTCTTCCATACTTAAATGTTTTCCACTTGTACTTCATTTTTCGATTATCGAGGCGTCTCTTCATCTACTTTTTGAATGCATATATAAGAGTAACTTGTCATTTTCATTCTTCACTTTTCACAACTTCACAAAATTTTTGACAGCATTTTCTAGAGAGAGAAGTAATCATCCTGAGCCTTCAAGGAAGTTTGCCCGAGGATCCAAGTCGTTTTCGTCCCTCTTTAATCGTCCGACTAGTAAGGTATGCCCCTTGACCGACCCTTTGTGCTTTCGTATTCATTTAGTCTTTTAGTCCTCGGGAAATAGATCTAGATAACCCTTCCCCAACTGACCCGAGGACCTTTGCCTAGTTAAAGATGTATGAGGCTTGTGTGGCTGACCCGAGGGAGGTTGGGGATTTGGTCAATCGTAGAGTTCCCGAGGGAGTCCCCTTATGTCCTTCCTCCCCCGAGAGCGTTTCTTCTGAGGGGGAGGAAAAATTTATAAACAACCCTTGGATTATATCTCTTGCCTTTCGTAATAGTCCTTTTGGTTATCGTGACTCTTATTTGCACAGAGGAGTGGTGACCATGGCTGAGCAGGAAGATCAGTCAACTGAGCAACCGGCACCCGAGGGCGTAGCACAACTTCCTCTAGGTCCTGGTGATATTTACCTTTCTCCTGCTTATCAAAGATATTTGAAGAATGATGGTATCCAAAACCTTCATAGTAAATATAATTTTAAGGATGGGTATAGTTGTATAGACCCTCAGCTCCTCTATACCGTAGATAGACCGACACCTGGAGCCATAGTTGTATATGACCTTTACTTAAAATCGGGACTTACATTTCCCTTACATCCTTTTTTGGCCGAGCTACTTCGTACATATAACTTAGCCCTGTGCCAACTGATGCCCAACGCCTTATCCAGCATCCTTATTTTCATTTCAATGTGTAGATTATTAGATGTCCAGCCGAGTCTTAGGTTATGGCGGAATATTGCCAAACTTGTACGTATATCCGCTAAGGAATACGCAGCAGAGTGGTCTACATTCCATGGTCGAGGACCATATAGGTTAAATGGGGGTCTGCCCTCGAGCAACAAGTACTTTAGATCAAATTTTGTTTTTGTATATAGCACTGACCCTCGAGGCTGGTCCTTTCCCACTGCCCCTACCGAGAGGGATCCCAATTTTGATATAAACCTAGATGTAGAGATGATGACTGAGGAGGAGGCTAGGGTGGCCCTCTACCTCATGACTGTCGAGGTAGTGGCCAATGGTCAGAGGACGTTGGAACCATGGTTCACTCTTCCAGAAAAGTCCTTCCTCGAGAACGAGTTCTTCCTCTGTTATGTGGGGTTGATTCATCTTTTCCCAAGGGGTAGGACCATCATCTTTTTACTGTTTTTGATTGTTTATCCTTTTATCTCGTGCATCTAACACTTTTTCTAACAAAGCGAGTAATCTCCGATCTCCCCAAAAATATGGCAAGTGTTGTAAGTGCTGCTGAACTGAGGAAGAAGCAGCTTGCTCAAAGAATACAAGAGAAGAGGCTGAAGGTGCCTGCCCCTCCACTGGTGAGAAGCTTTTTAATTTAGTAATTTTGGCTTTATCATATTTTGTTCAAATTCATTAACTTCTTTTACAGAACCCTCAACCGACGAAGAGCAAGAGGAAGAGGACCGACTCCCATGCCCTTGCTATCATCCCTCCTGACGAGGGCATAATGAAGGAGATCGAGGAGATCGGGGCTTCCCATACCTCTGAGAAGTCTGTCCAGGAAGAGGAGGGACCTGAGAGGTTCGAGGTCATAGGGGTTTCCGACCCCAAGGACTTGGAAACCGCCTATATCGAGGATTCAGTCCTCCACCGACGCCCTCCTCCAGTCGGATCGAACAAAGTGTTTACAGAGCTCTCAGCCCGGGAGAGGAGGACTCGGGCAAGAAAATCTTTGGAAGATTTGATCACCCCTAGAGATGAGGAGGCTATCAAGGCAAAAGGGATTGACCAAGTGGAAGATTTGGTCTCTTCTTGGATGGATGTAAGTCCCTTTGTCATGACTCTTTTACTTAATGACTTTTCAAGTTGTTTGTCTCATACTGACGACCAATGGAATAGGTCTCGGTACGAATGAACGTCATGGCTGAGCAGTTCAAGCGTACCATGTCAACTGACGTTCAGAGGCTGAAGGATCAGTTCAAATCCACTGAGCAGCAGAGAGACGAAGCCTTACAACAGAAAAAAGTTGCTGAGGAGCAGCTTGCCAAGATGCAAGAAGATCTTGCTACATCTGCTGCTTCTCTCAAAGAGCAAGAGGAAAAGATTTCAACTCTTAAAAAGAGGTTGAAGAAGGTTCGTTCGTTGAAGGCATCAGTGGAGGCCACTCTCGCAAAGAAGACCGACCAGCTGAACAAGAATGCAGCGGCATTTGTCGAAGAGTGGAAAAAATCCCCTGCTGGTGCCGATTATGCTGCTACTGTGGGGATTGCGTCCTATGATCATGGTGAGGCCGATGCGATACGCAGAATCGGCCAAATCATGGAGAAGGAGGACTTCAACCTCTGGCGCCACTTCCAAAAGGCATATGCGAAGATGCAAGAGGATGATGACAAAGCCATGATGGACGCTGAGCTTGATGCTGAATTCACTCCATCAAAGAAGGATGAGGGGCCTGTGGAACCAGCCACAGGGGAGACTGAGGTCCAGGAGTCCTCTGGTACATCTTCCAGTGAGGATCCGGCTAGGACGGCTGAGTTGCACCGTAAAGGCGGAAACGACAAAGGGTAGCCAGAAGAGTCCAGTCCTGAGTAGCCTCCTTGTATTTTAACCAACTCTTATTTTGTATAATGAAACTTGTTCTTTGTAGTGAATGATGATTATTAATAAAATCCTTTTATTTCAATCTGAGTTCTTTGTCTTCCTTATTTTCTTTGTCCTCACCATTGCTTGATAATTTATACAAACACTTAGTGAATTTTGACAAAGGACCAGTTTTTAATGGTCAGATGACATGAACGTGTCCCGAGGGACGTGCGACACTGCTACTTAATCTATTGTCTCGAGGGACACATGCGATTATATTCAAAATATGAGAATCATTAACCTATTGCCTCGATGGACACATGCGATTATATTCGAAGTCTGAGAACTGATAATCTATTGTCTCGATGGACACATGCGATTATATTCAGTCTTTGTTTCAATTCATACAAGCAAGTTACATTGGTTAATTATTACTGTTTTACAATTGAACGAGGACTATACCTCCTTTTTTGCCCCAATAATTAAACAATGTAAACTGCTATACATAAAACTTCCTTAGGTTGTCGGCGTTCCATGGCCGAGGGAGTGTATTTCCTTCCTCATCCTCCAGCCTGAAGGTGCCTGGCCTGATTACCTCTTTTACTTTGTATGGTCCTTCCTAATTTGGCTGAAGCTTACCCATCGTTGGTGCTCGGCCAGTAGTCTCAAACTTCCTCGGTACCCAATCACTTAACTTAATTTCCCGAGGGAGAACTCGCTTATTGAAGTACCTTGTGGTTTTTTGTTTATACACTATAGACTTCAACAAGGCGTTTCCCCGAGTCTCGGGTAGTAAGTCAAGGTCGACTGCCTTTTGTGCCCCATTTTTGTCATAATCGTAGAATGCAATTTGAGCTGAGGGAATGCCCACCTCTACTGAGAGAACTGCCTCACTCCAGTACACCAAGTTGAAAGGACTTTGTCCAGTAGCCTCTTTGACTGTTGTTCGAGTGGACCATAGGATTCCTGGAAGTTCATCAACCCAGGACCCCTTGGCACCCTCCAGTTGCTTATTTATACCATTGATTATGACTTTGTTGGCAGCCTCTGCTTAGCCATTTGTCTGAGGACGTCCGATGGCTGAGAACCTTATCTGTATGCCAAACCTTGAGTAGTATTCCTTGGTTGGCTTACTGTCGAATTGCCGACCATTATCAGATAAGAGTGTCCTCGGGACGCCAAATCTCGTGATTATGTTTTTCCAAATGAAGCTCTTAACTTGTCTATCACTGACTGTGGCTAATGGTTCAGCCTCAATCCACTTTGTGAAGTAATCCACCGCCACTATTAGGAACTTCCTTTGTCCCGCTGCTGGGGGAAAAGGGCCGAGGAGGTCCATCCCCCATCGATCAAAGGGCAGTGTTGGTAGTATGGCGGTGAGGTCTTGAGCTGGCCTCCTTGGGATATCAGAGTAAATTTGGCACTGTTTGCATTTTTGCACCAGGGTGATGGCATCCTGTTTGAGCGTGGGCCGGTAGTACCCTGACCTGAGGGTCTTCCCCGCAATGGTTCTTGCACCATGGTGAGCACCGCATGCCCCTTGATGTATCTCTCTTAGCACATAATCACCTTCTTCGGGAGTTATACATTTTAACAAGGGATGGGTGAATGATTTCTTGTATAAATGGCCTTCGTGGAGGAAGAACCATTTGGAGGATTGCTTGATCCTTTCAGCATCTCGTGTGTCATCGGGAAGCCTGCCCTCTGCCAAATAGTCAATTAAGGGCTGCTGCCAGCTGTATCCTCGATCTAAAATGCGTACAACTTTTGGTTCATTGATGTTAGGCTCCCTTAAGACTTCCCAACTGATTGTCTGAGGGGCCATCCACTCGGCTGAGCTGGCGAGCCTGGCTAAGGCATCGGCCTGTTGGTTCTCAGACCGAGGGATGTGGCGTATTTTAAATTTCCTCATTTTTTCGCTTAAACCCTGAACTTTCTAAAGGTACATCTTCATTCCATCTTCCTTGGCCTCAAACTCCCCATTGACCTGCCCAACTATTAGCTGAGAGTCTGAATTAGCAATGACCAAGTGGGCCCCCGCTGCTTGACACATTTGAAGACTGAGGAGCAGAGCCTCGTACTCGGCTTCATTATTAGATGCTGTGAAGTCAAACTTTACCGCGTACTCCAACCGATCGCCTTTATCGGTCTTGATTAATATTCCTACCCCACACCCTGTCCGAGTGGCAGATCCGTCGACAAATAGCTCCCATGGTTGGCAGTCGTCGAGGGAGGCTAGTCGGTTGGTGCACTCTACTATGAAGTCAGCTAGGGCCTGAGCTTTGATGGATCTTCGCGGTTCATACTGTAGGCCATAGTCTGACAACTGGTTCCTCCACTCGGTCATTCTGTATTAGTGGTTTTTCCCTTCAAGAATTTTTTGAATGGGCTGTTCGGTTAGGACTTTGATTTGATGGGATTGGAAGTATGGCTTTAGTATTCGGCTGGCCATGACGAGGGCGTATACTAACTTCTCGATCTGAGGGTACCTCGATTCAGCCCCTCTGAATGCGTGACTGATGAAGTACACAGGATGATGTATCTTCTCCCTCTAGGCCACCAGAACAACACTTAGTGCGTGTTCAAAGACTGCCAAATAAACGAATAAAGTCTCTCCCGGCAAGGGTGAGACTAGTTTGGGGATAGTATTGAGATGTTGTTTGAGCTGCTGGAATGCCTCTTCAGCTTCGGCATCCCATTCAAATGTCTTCCTTTTCAAAGTTCTGAAGAACGTTAGGCTTTTATCGGCTGATCGAGACAAGAATCTCCCGAGAGCTGCTATGCAACCCGTTAATCTTTGCACTTCTTTCACAGTCCGAGGGGATTGCATATCCAGTATCGCTTGAATCTTGTCTGGGTTAGCTTCGATACCCCTTTCGTCCACTAGAAACCCGAGGCATTTTCCTCCTTTGTCCCCGAAGATGCACTTCTTCGGGTTAAGCTTCATGTTATAATGCCTCAGTGTTTGCATAGTTTCCTTCAAATCCTCAATATGATCTTCTGCTCGTTTGCTCTTGATGATCATATCATCAACATATACCTCCACATTCCTCCCAATTTGTTTTTCAAAGATTTTGTTCACTAACCTTTGGTAAGTGGCTCCTGCATTTTTGAGCCCGAAGGGCATGACTTGATAGCAGTATACCCCTTGGTTAGTGATGAAGGCTGTGTGGGGTTGATCTGCGGCGGCCATAGGGATCTGATGATACCCGGCATTTGCATCCATGAAGCTGAATAAAGCATGGCCAGCTGTTGAATCGACTAGCCTGTCAATCTTTGGCAGAGAATAATCGTCTTTGGGGCAAGCTTTATTGAGATCAGTGAAGTCAACACACATTCGCCAAGTGCCATTTGGCTTTTTGACAAGTACCACGTTCGCCAACCACTCGGTGTATTGACATTCTCGAATAAATTTTGCCTCCAACAATTTTTTAACCTCGTCCGCAGCTGCCGCAATCCTCTCGGGTCCCTGATGCCTTAGTTTTTGTTTTATTGGCTTGTAATCAGGTTTTATGTTCAGTTCATGTTGCATGACCGAGGGACTGATGCCGGGCATCTCATTTGCTGAGTATGCGAACACATCTCTGTATTCTTTCAGCACTTGGATGATGCTGTCCTTAGTCTCTGGGCTGAGGGCCTCACCAATGCGGACCGCCTCCTCTTTATTTTGACCGATGACCACCTCCTCATATCCTTCTACAGGTTGAGGCCTTGTGTAGTGTTTGTTGTTCTCGGTCAAATACAATTCCATGCCAGAGGGTGTTGGCGGCGCTGGTGATATTTTTCTTTTCTTTATCTCAGCCGACCCTTCATCAGTTGATTTGAAACTATTGACGTAGCATTCTCGTCCGGTGCGCTGGTTGCCATACAGCTTCCCGACGGTACCATCATTTGTTTCGAATTGGAGCAGCAGTTGGTAGGTGGAGATGGCCGCTTTGATCTGGTTAAGAGTAGGCCTATACGAATGTGAAAAGGGTCCTGATCTGATCGAGGTCAAAATAGCCAATGCTAATGTGAAAAGGGTCCTGATCTTTGGCATCTTGATCGTACCTACTGGATAGGTGGACTGCCCACCGTATCCGATAAGGGGACGTCCCAAGGGCTGGACGTCTGCCTTAGAAACGTTGAGCTTTTGAAGACAATCCAGGGTGATGATATCCGCAGAACTACCGTTGTCGATTAGGACCCTTTTCACATTAGCATTGGCTATTTTGACCTCGACGACAAGCGGGTCATCATGCGGTACCTGGACAGAGTGAATCGTTGAGTTGTCAAAGATCATTGTTGAGCAGGTGGGTTTGTCAGCCGACCCAACCCTCAACACCTGATGGCCGAGGGAGCTTAGGTGACCCTTTCGGGCGTTGTTGCTCGCCCCTCCGGAGGCGAATCCACCAGCAATGACATTGACGTCCCCGAATGTCTCATCGCTGTTCGTTTGATTGTGTTGTTGTTTTTTGTTATTTGGGGCTGACTTGAGGTACTTGTCAATCTTTCCCTCATCGGCTACCCGATTCAGGTGCTTTTTCAACTCCCAGCAGTCATGGGTAATATGTCCACACTCTTTGTGGTAATCACACCACAGACTTTTATTTCTCCTGTATTGGGAGATTTTGACGGGGTTTGGTTTAGGAAGAGGGATGCTGTCCTTGATGTCCATGTAAATTTCTTGGCGGTTCTTGGTGAACCGAGGGTCATTGCCGTCATCAGATTCCCGCGGCCTCTTACCCTTGTCTCGAGAGAAAGCATCCATCTTCCTTTTTCCCTCCTTCCTCGATGGATAAAGTCCATCGGGTGGTTTATGTTAGCTGCATTGATGTACCTCTTCGCTCGAGTCATAGCCTCAGTGAATGTGCTGACTTCAGCATGAAGTAAATCGAAGCGAAAACGGCTTCGTTTGAGCCCAGACATCAATGCTGCGAATGCTACTGAGTCTTCCAGGTTAGATATTTCTAACGACTCAGCGTTGAAACGCTTAATGTATTCGCCGAGGGTCTCATTTTCCCTCTGTTTGCAAGCCATAAGTTGTATGCTTGTCTTTTTGTGCCTCTTTGCCGCAACAAAGTGTTGGTTGAACAGCAACTCGAGGGTGGAGAAATCAGATATTACTCCTGATGGCAACTCAATGTACCAGTTGAGTGCCATCCCCTTAAGGGTGGTTAGGAAAAATTTGCACCAGGATGCTTCACATCCTGTCTGGACGGCCATCTGAGCTTTATAGGCGGCCATGTGATCAGAGGGATCGGTGGTGCCATTGAAATGCTTGATGGGTGGTACTTTCACTTTCTTGGGGTCAACAGTGTCCATAATCTCCCTGCTGAAGGGGGTCTTGTAGGTGAAGACACCTTGATGATGGTCACGACCCTCATCTTCATAGTCTTCTTGAAACCGGTAAGGTTTCTCGTTCGACTAAAGGCCGAGTGAACGGTGCGCCCGGTGAGGGCTACGCTCTCGGTCTCTAGTTGAACCTCTGACAGATGGTGCTGATAGGCGCTGAGGATGGTCTTCAGGTCTGTGGGTCCGGTTAGGTCCCACAACCTCTTCCTCAGCATCCTCTCGAGCCCAACGCTTCTCATTGAGGATGGTTTGGGCGTCGGAGTTTTTGACCCGGAGGTCTTTGATGATTTCCCTCGCGTCAGTTTGACGTCTATGCTCCTGACGAGCTTCAGTAAGTTCCCTGGCGTCCTCGACGGCCCTGGATTTTTCACGAGCCCTTTGTCCTTTTTCAACTTCAAATCTCCTCATCTCCTTCACCCGGCTCTGATCAGAGTAGTCGGGCTGTCCAGGAGCGAGAGTAGGCTGACGCTAGTGTTGAGCTTGCTTCCCTTTGGACCGAGACCTTTCTCCATCCTGCCGAGAGTGATGGGTAGGTGCTCGGCGTTGCTCAGGGACGACTGCTCGACTTCCAGAAGGTTGAGCTTGCAAGTTCTTAGCGAACTGCTAAAGACTCTCTTGGAAGGTCTGAGTCATCTGTTGCATGATGGCTGTCAGCTCAGCTCGAGTGACAGCATCTTGCTGAGGAGGTTGAGCAACTTCCATGTCCTGCCCGAGGGATTGCTCTCGAGGATCATGGTTGTTCTCCACCTGAGCGTCCTCAACAGTGTGTCCTGAGGGCTGAGTGCTGTGACGTCTAGCAACGTTTTGTCTTCTCGAGGTAGTCATGACTTGTTTGGAGGGTCCCCTCAGACGGCGCCAATTTGTTCCTGGTAGAACTTTTGTCTGAACTGGACCTGCAAACGCTTCTCGAGAACTGGGATCTGACCTGCAAAACAGACAGAGGATGACTAACCCGGGGGGTTTTTCCCGGGAACGCCCCTCCGATGCTTAAGTCAGTAAGCTGGAAGAATCGATCCGAATTTTAGGGAATTTGTCAGAAATGGCAGGAAAAGCGTACCTTCAAATGCGGAAATCGTACTATATTTATAATACGAAAGTACAGTTGTCAGACCATTGGGATCATGACATGTGTCATAATCTAACATCCCTCCGAAGGGAGTGTCTGTGAGAGACTTTTGCCCCTGTTAGGGGTAAAATAATAATTTCCTCTATGTTGCCCTGTTAGGGGTAAAATAGTAATTTCCTTATATTGGGCCTAGAATCTGGACCTGGCCCAAACACCTACCATTCACTTCACCTAGTTTCCTTCCTATCTCTTGACTAGAAGGATCAAGTACGTGGGTTAGTTAGCTCTAGATCAGAGACAGCTAAGTCATTTCTTCCCAACTCTATGGTAGCGGAAGCTCTACGAAATAAAGCTTTGACATTTGTTAGGTTATGATCCAAATAGTAGTGCAAAAATTTACATCTTGCATAAATTCTTTATTTTTTTGTAAGAAAGATAGTAGCCATATTCAATAAAATTGCATGTATATATATATATATGTATGTATGTATATTTTTAAATAGTTATACATGATTGCTAAACAAATTTAAAGGGTTTATGAGAAATACCAATTTTGATTTTGGTGAAAGTGATAAATTAATTATCAAATGAGCACACAAATTATGTTAAAAGATAATCATACAAGCAATTGTTCGTTGCTATACATTGTCTTACATTGTGACTATTCAATATACATAGTATAAAAATTATTGTTTAGTGTGGCTATTTGACAATTCTTTTATACTTGAGCGTTTCATTTATATTTAAATCCATGATATTATAGGTTGTTGTTTAAAGCGCCTTCAAGTTAAAGCATCTCTTCATTAAGCCTCCACATATATTGTTTTAGCTTCTTCACTCAAGCGTTCAATCTTCAATTCTTCATTCGTCATAGAATCCTATAACAACTCTATATTGTCCCAATTAAATTATGCATTCTCCATAATTCAATAATAACTCCATGTTAGTTATGATTGAAATTGAAAGGGATATTGGTAACATATCAATCCTTTATATGCTTCACTTCATCATTTGGCGAACCTCAATCGATATAAGTTATGCATTTCTCACCTCCTTCCTCTTTTTTGTTTGATTTTTTTGAACCATCCGTGATTAAGTTTAAATTTTAGTCACCATATTTTTGTGCATGCAACTTGTATTACAGTATTAGTTGAATTTGGGGTTCAAGCTTTAATATTGTTGTTAAACATATCAGCTTTCAATTGTGCATTTTTTTTTTTGAATTTTGAGTTTTCAGTGTTAAATAATCTCATGTTTTAGATAAACTTGTTTAAAAACCTTTTATTGCTTTCTATATAGATTCCTACCATCTCACATCTTTTAGTGCTCGTTTGATAGTTATGGAATTTGAATTTCTACCTGTATTATTTACACATGAATTAAATACTCTTATACAAATAGTAAGAATTGACCATAACTTGTTTGGTTGCCTTAATAGGATGTAAATGCATAAGAATTTTCAATAACCTATATTTTTTATTCATATTTAGAGAATAAATCAACATGTGAATCCTACATTGAAAAATGAGATGAAGAATGACTAACATACAAACTTAGAGAGTTACTCCTCATATTACTAATTGGTTTTATGATGGACTCCCGATGGGCTTGTGTGTGGTCACTCTCTACTCCAATGTAAGCCTTTGTGAATTCTTGTGAGAATTGAGGGCAACCAAACAAGCACTTAATGTTTGAAAATATTTTATGTGGCTCAGCTACATACTTTGTATGAAATAGTGAGTAATATCATTGCTGCAATGTACTCAAGAGCATCCATCATGGATATGAAATCTCTTGAACAAGATCATATATTCAACTTTGATCGTATTCCCTTAGAAGTTTTGAGGTTGTTCCACCTGTAAGGCAATTAGTGGAGAAAAGAAAAAAAGTACTCTATAAATTAGAATAATTTAACTCTATTCTTGGTACCGAGTATGTACTTTGTAGTAAAATGTATTGGTTCATTTTTATTTTTATCTTTAATAAAAAAAATCTTTATTTTTTTCGATTATGTACCTTAGTATGTGATTGTAAGATTTGAAATAAAAAACAACTATATGAGTACAACTTTGCAAAACTTATCCCCGGGGCAACGCCGGACACACAGACTAGTGTATTTTTTTTTAAAAGAAAGAAATTAGGGGTCGATTGGTTGGAGGTATTCATCATAGAAATGAAAATCAACTGCCTCCATTCCCATTGATGGTGTTTGTTATCCTACTTTTTCCATTCCTGGCCATTTTTAATGTGGATTTTAAGTGGTACTATCAAATAACACTCAAAACTCACAAGGATATTCAACTAAATTCCCACTCCTGAAAGAATTCAATTGAAAACTAATTAATTAAATCACTCCTGAAATAATTAATTAGGGTTCTAAACTCAAACTCACTCCTGAAATTCGAATTTAGGGAAGATTTTGTAACAATTAAACTCCTTAATTGGCACAAAAAATTGAAAACTTTTATTGATTTAAGCAACTCAAAAACTTATGATGTTACATGGAATCCTTAGGCTATATATAGAACAAATATCCTAACAACTTAATAACAGTCCTAACTAACTTAGACAACTTGCAACCAATAGGAAAAACGCCAAGTTGATCCACTTGTGACAATCCACACGTGAAAATCCACCTACACACACTTACTTGGACCACTTGATCTTTATCTTGAATCAACTTGCACAAATCCTAACAAACAAAGATTTTATTTTTACAAACTATCTAGAAATGAAATAAACAAAACAAAATCTTCAATTTTACACATTGGAGACTCGTCATTTTCAAGCCCACATTCCTTCTTGAGATCGCCAAAGATGCGCCAAGAACCATCATTATATTTTCTTGAATTTTCAAGAACTCTTCCAAGAATGAATCTTTTAATCAAGAACCCGTCCAAAAAAGAATCTTTTAATCAAGAAACTTCCAAGAAACCATTCACTAAGCTCCAAAGATAATCTTGAAGGAAACCACTAGCTAAAAAGACTCATAGACATAAAAGCAATAATGTCCAAAATGAGAAAAACCCTATCAAGTGAAGTGGGAAAAAACTCATGGAATAAACCAACTAGTTCTCTGAAACCACCATCATTCCTGTAAAGTGCTAATTCCAATGTCAACCCAAACATATTCAAATGACAAACAGACATATTTATTAACACCTTACTCCACCAATTTCCATACATGATAGTGACTAATGGTGTTGGCTTAGGAAGACACCACTATCATCCACAGTGCCATCAATCTTTACCATAGTCACCCATACGTGTGATTTATCCTTATCAAACCCAATTAAATTCAGTATAATATTAATTGGCTCATCCACAATTAGCTCAGTATATGATATCTCACCTGTACTCAAATTCACATCAATTTCCCTCCCCATTCTCCCATTCTAACACTTTTCCATTATCTACCCCTTTATCTTTTGTATTCCCTTTCACCACCTTCCACTCAACTACCACATAACTACCCAACATTAGCCCTAACCACCAAACCAACCACCCAACTTCACCCCCTCCCATCTCCGGTACTCTTATTCTCCTCGCTGGCAACCCTCCTCGCCGACAACCACAAACCCCACAACTACCCCCAAATTTCTTTAAAAAAAAACACGAGCCCCTTTGTACCACCCACGAACAACACCCCATTCTCAAAACAACCTTGTCAATGCCAAAACCACCTCCACCACCCCCGTAACACCGCTAGCCCACCTCGCCTCCCCCGACTACCCCTCCCACTATTTTCGTCGCCTTTCAAAAACCCCTCAAACCAACCTCCATGAAATCTTAGATTTAATGTGAAAAGATGCTACGACCATCGAGGGTGGTTGGGGGGTTATTAAGGGCGGCGAAGAGAGTGGGAAGGACGATGAGGGGTGGCGACGAGAATGAAAGGGTGTTGGGGGTAGTGGAGGTGGTTTTGGTGGTGGCAATTTATTTTTTAGAGTAAGGTGGTTAGGGTTTTGGGGGTGGGGGTGGCGCTTGGCGGAGCTGACGAGGGGTAAGGGAGGCAAAGAGGAGGGCCTACAAGTGGAGGGAGGGGGGGGGGGAGGGAGTTTCCATAGTGGTGGTTTTTAGTTTTCATGGTGGTAGTGTTGTGGTTGAGTATTCTTTCCCTTCTTTCAAACAAATCACCCATTAAATCAATGGGATTAGCTTTCCATTTTTTTCCTTTCCATTTCCCTTTCCCCTTCAGAAACTAAACGCCTCAACATTCCTTAAATTAACCTTTATTGATTTTGGTGAAGGTAAATCTTAATTACATTTATAGCTTGGTTTGTATTAAGTAGAATTTTTGGAGTAAGAGAACCTAAACAATGCTTAGTATTTGGTACTAATCAATTGCACACTAGTAGTAGTAGTAAATTTCATTTGAATTTCAAATGAAATTTTGAAATTCACTTTTTTGAATTTGAAATAAATGTTTATATTTCCAATGCAAAAATAAATTACCATTTTCATTTTTTTAAAGGGAGGTGCTATATGGTACTAATAATTGGTTTTTTTTAAGGGAGTACCATTGTATTAATTTTAGAAAAATGCTATGCATAGCCCTTAGGGCTATATATAAGGAGATAACAATGAAAATATTTAGTGACATGTAACATTCATTATGTTGATTGACATGATTTTGTCGTAAATTCTCAAATGATTTCCATTTTGAGCTAAACATTTAATGCTTATTTTCATTGTTTTTAAAAACTTATTATACATCGTACCATTAAGGTTTAAGTTTTATTCCATATGGTACCATTAATTTTTGTAAGAAAAATAATATATTAAGTGGATTAAAATTAAAACACTAGTGGAAAAAAGCCTTTTTGTTGCGGTCATTTGACCACATTTTGCTTCGTTTTTTGACCGCAGCATATGATAGAGAAGCAAAAGGGTAAAAACTTTATGCTACGGTCTGCGGTCATCTAAACAACCGCAGCATAAAGTCCAATTCCCACCAATTTTTTGAGACTTTATGCTTCGGTTTTTTAAAATGACCGCGGCATAAAGTTTTTTTACCACCAAAATTTAAGACTTTATGCTGCGGTTGTTATGTATGAACGCAACATAAAGTCATTTTCCTACAATTTTTTTGTACTTTGTGCTTTGTTTTTGTTACATTATATGACCGCATCAAAAAGATTATATATATATATATATATATATATAAATTTTATATCCACATATCCAATTGCTAATAAGTAGGGGTGTGCAAGATTTTACGGTTCCGAATTTCCGGTCCGAAATTTTCCGATTCCGTTCCGAAAAATCAGAATTCCGATTAAGATTTTTGAAGACCGGAAAAACCGGAAACCGGATCGGATACGGAATGGATTTTTAAAAAATCGGATTCCGGATTTTTAAGGAAAACAAATTCCGGTTTTCCGGATTTTTCCGAATTTTTCCGGATTTCCCTTCCGATTTTTAAGGGTATATGTGTAAATTTTAGAGAAAATTCTAGTATATAATTCGGAACCGGATATCCGGATTTCCGATCCGGTTTTTCCGGATATCCGAATTTTCGGAATTCCGGTTTTTCCGGAACGGATATGGAATCAATTTTGTTGGTTCCGAAAATCCGGATATCCGAATTTCCGGATCGGAAAATTTCCGATTTCCGGTTTTGCACACCCCTACTAATAAGAATTAACACTAATAGATCATTATTATGACATTTATTATAATAAAATAAATTACATAATAAATTAGTTAAAAACAAAGATAATAGCATTATTGTTAATAACAATATATAATGTACAAATTAAACATGCATATATATATATATGCATGTCATTCCACCTACGTACGAAATATAATTTGATTCACTATTGAATTCTTTTACATCATCATCTTGACCCAAGCTCCTTGTTTCATTACAAACAATATAAAGCATGAATAACGAAACTTAGCTGGTTGAAACCATGCTAAATCAACTCGCAAGCCATGGATGCTAAGGAATGGATTTCCAAGAACTTCAAGCCAATTGATAACAAGCTAAAAGGTCATCTTAACTTGTGAACTTTAAGCCAATTCACCCATGCACAAAGTCATGCAAAGTGAAAACTGCTATGGAGAAGTCAAAAGAAAAGTCAAGAACAACCAGAAACATATGAAGGAAAAGAAAACCTTGAGCCCTTCATATAGAGCACGAGATCGACAGGAACGTAAGCAGGAGTGATCTGTTCACTATCACTTAAACTAAAACACCAAATTACGAAGACAAAGTGATGCCCCTAAAAGCTTGAATACAAAAAGATCATCTAATTTCTATCACTATCACTGATAATCTGTTCAAGTTAATCAAGTAAAGCTACAAGCACAAAAGGAAGTTTTCCATGTCAAAGTTAGGCACAAAACTAGTATTTATTAATTTGTAATTGATAAACATGTCCTTTACTCCATGATTTGTGACAAGAGCATATGCATATAACAAACAAACATGTAGATCATATCTAGTTATTATCATGGCAATCTGAACTTTTGATTCATGCATAACAGCAACTCATGCATTGGTATATATTCACTTCAACATTTTCAGATCTATGTTTGGAATACCTGGGAAGATTTTTGAGCTGGCAATCCATGCTCCGACTCGGGTTCCGTCACTATCACAACTCAAAAGAAAACACATACAAAGAAGGTCATCAATATCACCTAACTAAACCTCAGTTTATACACAAGACAGTGAATAATAACAAGTGCTCTGCTTTGCAGCAGCAAACAACCACCAGCAGCAGCAGTGCTAGCCTGCAGCACGTGCCACAACACACAGCAAGGGCACTAGCACTGCCAGGCAGCCATCACCCCATACACATCAACCTGCACTCCACACTACATCAGCTCCACATTATACTTGCAGCACAAACATAGCACATGCCCACTCTTAAAATTTAGCAACCAATTCTTATGAAACCATCCACAACCAAAGAATGCTTTATATAGTTAAAGAAATTCCAAGAGTAACAAACAGAAGGAAACACCATAAATGGAATACGTAACATACTTTGGGAGTATATAATTAAAAAAAAGCTAAATTGTCTATCATGCCCTCAAAAGCCATCAATATAATATGCATATGAACTTATAGTATTTAGAAAAATAATAATTATAACTCCAAAACAATCAGCAGAATCTCACCCTTGGTAAAGGAAGTCCCCAATAAGAGCAACAACAAGAACAAGAAACAATGCAAGATAGAAATACAGAGTACTCATTAAGACAAATATGACGTAATAGATATTTTCGAGGAACGACAAACGTAAGATATTAGTACACAATTAAATTGAACCAAAACAAGATCAAGGATTATTGTTTCTATCAAATATAATCTGTAGTGCAGCCTAACAGGTTTGAGAATCAACCAATGCCAAAAATCAATACAACATTTATCAAAATACACATCCTACATTTATGCTCAACCAATCAAGGTTACATTGAGGTTTGAACTACTAGATCACATTGCACCTCTACAATTATTCAATAGTACCTAGAGTTCAAATTAGCAAAATGACAATTCAACATCTTAGCATCTAAACACTATGCTCTAAATAAAATATTAAAAACAGGACAAAAGAGAAGACTTGCACATTTATGAAATAATGTCGAGTTATAAGTCCAATGCATTAGCCATTAATTTCCATCTGTAAAATAATGACCATAACTAATTTCTTTTGTATCACAAGAAGAGCAAAACTTTAGTGCCTAGTTTACAAGTGTGCTAGTTCATAGTATACTACGTTTAGTCCGGTACAAAATTCTGATTGTTAATTTGATCAGGAGAAAAGGATGAGCGAATTAGATAACAATAGGCTATGCAATTAGATTTTGGTGTTGATACTTATAGCAATTATAGTCAGTTCATAGTTGCATTGCACTGATATGTTAACTTGATATGAGATATAGCACCAGAAATAGAAAGGATAAAGCATCTGAAATCCCCAAATTGAGCATCTGAAATTAAGCAGAAATTAGATAAAAAAGCATCTGAAATCCCCAATTAAACCCACCCTAAATTCAAAATTAAGCAGAAATTTACACCCAAAGTTGCCAATAAACAACATAAGTTACAATTATAAGAGAAAATAAAATCCTCAATTAAACCCTAACAAATTAAACCTACCCCAAACCACCAATTAAAACCTAACCAACTTACCAATTAAAACAGCAACAACAAAGGATAATATGGCAGCAGCAAAACAAAAGGTGATAGAGGAAGAAAATAGAAGAAAAGGAACAAGAAGCAGCAGCAAAACAGAAGACAACCACGAAGAAGCAGTAGCAAAACCACGAAGAAGAAGGCAGACGCAAGAAAGCAGCAGCAGCGACGAAGGAAGAAGAAAGACGGCTGAAGAAGAAGAAAGAAATTAGGGGAGCAACAACAATGGAGAAGAAGGGACACGAATGAAGAAGAAGACATAATAGTGATGAACGAATGAAGTTGAAAGATGAATATAATGAAATTACTTTGTTGTTCTGATATTTAGTGATGCTTTATTGCTTTGTTTATAGCTAGGGATATATATTTTTTATTTATTATTATATATACCTTATGCTACGCAAGATAAACGAAGCAAAAACATTTTTTGACCGCAGCATATACTTTATACTGCAGTTTTTTAAATAACCTTATCATAAAGTCTATTTTAATTTTCCCCCCAAGAACTTTATGCTTCGTTTTTTCTTTTTAACAAAATGACCGCAGCATATGTAGTGTAGCATATGAAGATTTTTCCACTAGTGAAACGATGGTATCGTATAAAAAAACCAATTATAGAATAGTTAATTACATTTTTTTGTTTTTCTCATATATTTATTTCTTTATTTTGCATTTTTAGACTTTGGGAGATGGTGAGTCACCATAATTGCGGGCATGTTGAAGGAGGGGTGACAAATGTAAGTGAATTGAAAAGGTGATTGCAAGTGACAAGGAGGAGGAGCGGCGGATAAATCGATAGAGGCGGGGGTTGATGTGAGGTTGACGAGGCGGGGAAGACAGCGGTTGAGACAAAGATGATGGGATAGATTGAGGATCCGCTAGTGGTTGGACAAAAGACGAAGAGAGAGAGACAGAGATAACGATGGAAATAAACTAAGGTAATTTAAAGGCGACTATAATATGATGCTGACGAGCATTGCAACAGTTGAGCTTATTTTAACAAAACGTCAAATATGAAAGAGAAAACCCAGAGTTTGTTTCAATGTTGTAATTGTAAATAACAAAATTGGTTTCCCTAGTAACTACGTCAATTTCCTAGTATATATCAACATGTATTTTTCTGATTACTACTGTCAATTACCTTGGTTCCACTGTTAATTACTTGATTTCATAGAATAAGGAATATAAGACAATAAAACACAAAATACATTTATTTTATCGAACTTTTCCTTGGTTAGAGGGAATAATTGTTTCTAAACTGTAGAAAAAAATGTTTTTAGTAACCATAGGGGTAATAAGAAGTAAATTTTGTACGGAGTAAATTATTTGTTTTTTTTTTTAGTTTTTGGCCTTATTATTCATCACACAGACATGCACACACTAGCATATTATTAATTAAGGAAATTACACTATCTTATTAACTTCAATCGATTTTACCATTTTTGCTATTGTTATACAAATATGAAACTTATATGTTTGAAGGTTTTTGATACTTTCTAAATTCCTCGTTAACAATTTTCAATCTTTCTTTCAGAACTTAAGAACAAAGAAAATAATTAATTTTTTTTAGATGAATCGATTATTTTGAGAAATAGGAGAAAAAATAATCTAGAGAAAAAACTAAGTGAAAAATGAACCAGAAATCTTGTAATTGAGAAGATGAAGAAAAAGTGAGATTAGTTGCGCATTTTTTAAATAAATAATCCAATTTCATTTGAAAAAAACAACCAGGAGAACAAAAGATGGAGTTTTTAAGTAATAAAGAAGATGTTTCTAGAGAGGAAGAAGAACATTTGGCGCTAAATAAATTGAGCCAAAAAAAATCACCAAATTTTATTAGCGATACACACACATGTTCATGGTGAATATTCCCGCCCAATTGGTTACAAATGCTACAACTAAACGCATTGCTTGTCCATTGTCCTGTGTTCGAAACCCATTGTATGCATTCAGGTGGGTGTTGTTTGTTATTGTTAGTAATAAATAGTGGTTATTGATCAAACCTAACTTTGCACATGATTTTCCACTTTTAGATCCTAATAAATTTTATCCTGCAAAATTAAATAAAACCCAAATTATTTACCAATGAAAGTTGACTTTATGTGTTAATCCTTCACTTATCAACATCTCTTTCTTCTTCATCTCCTTCTTCCATGACCTCCCTTTTTCATCTCTCTTCTTGATAAGTCTATTTTATATTCATATTTAACCCCATTTTATATTGGTTTTTGGCTCTAACACGGCTCTTTTGAGCCCGTTCTACTAACTTAAGTTGCTTTTAGTGTTGGTTGCTTTGCTTTAGCATTTATTGCAGGAATTAATGCTTTTGTGTCGGTTTCCGCTTCATCCCGAGCACTTGGTAAGTTAGTGAGAGTCTTTACCATTTTGAGAAGCTAAAAGGAAGCTAGGACGTGATTTAGAAGCCTTTGGGAAGCATAGAAGTCAAGTTACAAAGTAAACGAGCGAAGTTGGAAGCTCCGGGGGGCATTTAGCAGTGTGCCCGGGCAAAGTGCAGTATGCCCGGGTTGAGTGCATTGTGCCCGGGCAGATCGGGCATACTCTCATAGCGCGTTTTTTGATTTTTCCTCCTTTGTTTCGACTTATTACTTAATGAAATTGTTCCTAGGTTTTCATTCACACACTTTATTATTCAATAACCCTAGTTTTAGGTTAGTTTTCTCTAAAAAGAGGTGATTATTGTGGATCTTTTCAATCATTCAATTCAATACAAATTCAGGTTTCAATTCAATCTTAAATCTATTCTCTTCAATTCATGTTTAATTTTAGTTTATGTTTCTAGTTTTATTTTCTTTAATCCCTTATGCCCTAATTCTTGTTTTATTTCTAGTTTTATAATTTTTCATTAATTCATTAATTATGATCATGTCTTTAGTTTTGTTTTCCACAATTGCTTTAGTTTTTATGATCATGAGTGAGTAGTCAATTTTCTAGGGTTTAGGAAAACCTTGATTAATTAATGGACTAATTAACTTAGATTGTTTCAATTCCACAATAAGTAGTCAAATTCTTATTATTGGCTTTTTCGTTTACAATTGAATTGTGCGCAGATTTAGTTGTAATTTTGGTAATTGTCGAATTTGATGCCGAGAGGTAAAAATACCACAATTAGACCACTGAATAATAGGCGGAATTAGTCTAGGCATGAGCGAGATGAGTTTTGAGGGAGTCTAAGTTCGAGAGAATTAGTGAGCTCTAATTTGACATAATTGTGAGATTGAACGTTCTTGGTTGGTGAATCCATTAGTTGATTCTTGGTGACCCGAATAACCCTAGACCTTAAATTATAATTTTAATCACCATCATTTCCCGTAGTTAATTAGTAGTTAATTAGTAGTCAGTTAGTTAATCGATAATTCTCAACCAAGGCTCTTTATACAGTTTAAGCTTTTTAGAATTAATAGAGTTTAATTGCTTCCCTGAGGATTCGATCTTTACTTCCCTAGCTACATTAGTTAGTGTTGGTTGGTTTATTTTTGATAGGTGTGCGATAGCCTCATCAAATTTTGGCGCCGTTGCCGGGGAGGCAATTTTTAATTCTATTAGTCGGGTTTATATTGTTTTCCTTTTTTATTTTCCTTAGTCTCAAAGAACTTTTTGGTTCTTTGAGGCAGTTTCTCATCTTTGCTCGGAGTTGCATATTGTGCAGGTTTATAGGTTTAAGCAAACTGACCACGAGCCTGACATTTTCATTTTCCCTGAGCCCGAGCAAGTATTTTTGAAGCGGTTGAGACGTAGTAGACGACCAATTTTTCTTCCCCGATCCGTGGAGGAAACCGTTTCTGATTTGTCTCTGTTTTTCGAGTTCACCTTCTACCCGTTGTTTGAAGGGTATTTAGAGGTCGAAATGGCTGCCGAAGGAGAAGGACAGGGTAGAGGACCACCACCTCCACCACCGCCACCTGCAGCCCGTTCATTGAGAGACTATTCCTTGCCTAGTACGGAGTCTATGGTTGGAGATTATTCAGTACCCGATACCGATGCTGCTAATTTTGAACTGAAACCGGCTCTTATGAATATGGTTGAACGAAATCAGTGTTCAGGGACATTAAAGGAGGATCCGAATTTACATTTGCAGAATTTCCTTCAATATTGTGATACCATCAAGCAAATTAACGTTTCTAAGGATTATATTAGGAGGAGAATGTTCCCATTTTTGTTGAAGGACAAGGCTAGAACTTGGTTGAATGATCTTAATATGGCTATAATTACTTGTTGGGAAGACTTGGCTCTTGCTTTTCAGAGGAAGTACTATCCACCACAGAGAATTGCTTTATTGAGGAGCCAAATTACTAATTTCAATCAGGAGACAGATGAGTCACTTTATGATGCTTGGGAACGGTTCAAGGAGTTATTGCGAATGTGTCCTCATCATGGGCTTGAGAAGTGGTTTTTGGTTCAGTCATTTTACAATGGTTTGGGTAATGAGAGTAGAGCTTTGTTAGATTCTGCTGCTAATGGTCGATTCATGAACCAGGAGGTCAATGCTGCATATGAACTGATTGATGAAATTGCTACTCATAATTCACAGTTTGGTAACCTTAGAGGGCATTCCAAGAAGGGTGGAAAACATGTAGTTGATGATAAGTATGAGAGTTTAGCTGCACAGATCAATGCCATAAGTCAGAAGCTCGATAAGATTGGTACTACAGCCCCTCCACCATCACCTGTAGCTGCACTTTCGAGATGCACTGACCCTTTCTGTGATTCATGTGGTTCATTCGGTCATATTTCTCAGTCATGTACCAGTTCAGTAGAGCAAGTGTGTGCCTTTCAAGCCTACAAGAACAAGCCTTTCCAATACATATTATTCCGTGGGAAGGATCATCCATACTTTTCTACAGAACAATAGCCAATGTGCAGAATCCTCCAGCAAGCTATACCACCTCAGCGGCACCCCAAGATGCAGAGATGTACCACCACACCCACCAGGTTTCAGCAGGCCACATTATCAGCACCACCATGGCCAGTCCACCTAGTGGTGAAATTTCAAAGTTGAAGAATATGATGTTGCAAATGCAGAAAAATATGGAGGCAATGCAGGCTCACAACAAGCACCTGGAGACTCAGATAGCTCAGATTGCACAATCAACTGCTCAAAGGCAACCAGGCCACCTTCCATCACAACCTACACCTCCAGTATCACAGGCATCACAGAATCCCCCAAGGGACCATGTCAATGCCATTACTTTGAGGAGTGGAACTGCTTATGAGGGCCCAAAAATGCCTACTGATGATGTTAATTTTGATGTTGCAGGTGGAGCTAAGAACACCAGTGATGTGGTGATTGAAGATCTAGAGGCAGTTCCAGCTAAGGAAACTGAAGCACCTAAGGAGAAGGTAGATGACACATCGATTGATACGATCCCAAGGTCACAGGTTAGGTTGCGCTTTCCGAACAGGGTGACCAGGAGTAAGAATGATAATCATTTCAGTAAATTTTTAAATATTGCGAAGAATTTGCAAGTTACTGTTCCATTTACTGATTTGATAACTCAAATTCCTACTTACACAAAATTTTTGAAAGATATTTTGAACAGGAAACGTGAGTTGAATGTGGTGGAGACCGTAGTACTTACGGAGGAGTGCAGTGCCATATTGCAAAACAAGTCACCACCTAAGTTGAAAGACCCGGGAAGTTTTTNAGTTGAAAGACCCGTGAAGTTTTCCTATTCCTTGTAACATTGGCCCATTATTTATTGATAAAGCTTTATGTGATTTAGGGGCCAGTGTTAGTGTCATGCCTTTGTCTATTTGCAAAAAGCTTGATATGGGTGCTTTGAAGGTCACTAACATTACTTTGCAGATGGCAGATAGGACAGTGAAGTACCCTAAAGGTATTTTAGAGGATGTCCCGGTGAGAGTCGGGAAATTCTTTCTTCCTGTTGGTTTTATTGTGTTAGATATGGATGAGGATGCTCATATTCCGATTATACTTGGTAGACCATTCTTACACACTGCAGGTGCTGTTATTGATGTAAAGAATGGAAATTTGACTCTTTCTGTAGGTGATGACAAGGTTACCTTTAACCTTGATAGTGCATTGAAAAATCCTATGATAGAACAATCGTGTCATGCAATTCATACTCTTAATGAAATTGTTCTTAATGACTTGCCTCGATTCCCTAATGAGGATCTTCTGAAGGCTCCTTTGTGTTTGGATTCTATTGCAGGTGATGAAGATAGTGTTAATAACAAGTTATGCCAGGATCAAAAGAAAAGGAAATCCCGTCCCAAGAAACGCCGGAAACCTCGAAAACAATCTTCTCATGCTTGTAATGTGAATACGACAAATGATGAGGTTTTTAACAAGGAACGTGAGGCATTTGAGCAACCAATAACTTCGAATTGTTTTGATTGCCTAACTAAATGGGGTTCACGTTCACTCATCGATCCTCCATAAGCTATAAGGTAACATGGTCAAGCTAATGACCTTAAAGAAGCACTTTGTGGGAGGCAACCCGTACGTAGGTGTTTTTAGTTCTTTTTCTTTTGCTTTGGTAGTTTAGTTTAGCCTAACTAAGTCTTTTTGTGAGAGAGTGTGAGGGACTAATGGTTGTGTGAAGTTTTGAGTGTTTTGCAGGCTTAGGTGTGACGCTATGGAGTAAATAAGCTAAAGAATGCCACGTTGCAGCATGCCCGGTCAGCCCGGGCATAGTGAATCCAGCCCGGGCACGATGCACTTTACCCGTGCACGCATGACGTTTTCGGATACTTAGTTTTTTTCTTGAAAAAATTGAAATTTGCAGCATGCCTGGGAAGGCCGGGGGGAATGAAGGTTACCCAGGCGAATTGCACTCGACCCGGGCGCACTGGCACGAGAAGAAAATTGCAAAAATTCACCATCTGGAAGTATGCCCGGTCAGGCCTGGCGAAATGCAGTCTACCCGGGCACAATGCAATAGAAGCCGGGCGAACTGCTCGGGTAAAACTGCACAGGAACGTCATTTTGAAACGTTCATAACTTTTTCTCTAGGATGTTACACGAGGCTTACGACCTACCGTTAGAAAGATCTATGAGACTAGTTTCCAATGCAGCAAGAATCAGATTAATCCAAATTACACTTTGTGAGATATGGTCGAAACAGTGTGGAGTGGTCAAATTTCAATCCGTGTATGCTACACGCAATATCAGCTACCACTCACGCCTCTTTCTTATCCTTGCACAACTTCTTCCTCTTACCCATATACATCATATTACGCCCCCATGACTCCCTAAACCCCTCCACCATCTCACTTTACTCCCTTCAGCACTGAGAACATTACTGAGTCCGGCTTGAGGGAGGTATGTTTTATTGCTTTTTTAGTATTGTTTTATTGCTTTTTAATATAGTTTTTATTGCTTTCTAGTGTAGTTTTATTGATTTATAAGGATAGTCATATGGTTTGTACTACTTATTAGAAGTAGGAGTTTACATATGACAAAAAAAATGTACTGCTTTCATAGTTTAGATTTTTGCTTTGATTTTAGTAGTCAGTAGTTGAATTGTATGAATTGATTGAAATTTGTTGATTAATGATCATTAATGTAAACTTTATGAATAATGACTTCCCTGTGCCCCGCATTTTATTTTAAAATGTTTCTGATTGATTTGGGCATGTGATGAGTTATGCTTCTGGAATTGCCAACTCGGGCTTGAACTTGACTTAGCTTGAAACAATTTCTTATCATGCCATTGTAGCCATGTGTAGAGTGGAGGCTTGAACTGTGTTAACGGGAGGATTAGAGCCGCATACATTATTTCTATGCTTATTTCTTCTCATGTGTGCTTAGTTCCCGGTGCATGTATGATCCGTGTTTTGGCTTTTGACTCTAGTAGCTTGGCTGTGGTGTGTTACATGTCGCAAATGATGAAAGGCATTCATTTCTTTTAGGAGCTTTCAGATTTTAGGCATTCCTTCAGAAATGTTCCCTTGATCCTTATTTGAGCTTTTTACCATTCATTTGCATTTTAGCCACATTACAACCCTATTTGGCCTTGTTTTGTTGATATATGCCCAAGCTTGGCTTGGGGGAGTTGTGGAGTTGTTTTGTTGATGATTTGCAACTGTTGGAGGTTTTGGAGGATTGGGAAATTATGGAATGTTGGTTGTTGTTAAAGTCTAATAATAGGTTTCACATTAAGGCTTTGCATACCAATGTCTAGGCTAGTTTCTAATGAAGAATTGAAATGTTATAATTTATAATTGGCCTAGTTATGCATGTGTGATGATTTTGTCTTTGACATATCATTAAGAGTCGTGAACCTAATTTTGAAAAAATTTGAAAGTTGAAAGAAAAGAAAAGAAAAGAAAAGAGAAGAAAAAATGAGAAAAATTGAAAAAAAAAAGTTGAAAAAAAAAAAGAAAGAGCTTGTGATTTTTGGAGTTGTTGAAGTGTAAAGTTTTATGGGGTGATATGATTCTATAAGAAATTGGTTTGATGTTGGAGTTGAATGTGGACTTGTTGATTATATTCCTTGATTGTTATATGCGTATAACCCGCATTTACCACCACATTATCCTAAATATTATCCTACCCATCACCCTAGCCACGTTACAAGCTTATAAAGACCTTTTTGATCGGCATGTACATGTTTTTAGTTCTTGTGATGTGAGTCAATTGCCAAAGCTAGTGAGTATTACTTGCATTTCGAGTCGACTTCGGCATTAGGATTGAGTGACTACCCTTAAACACGTGCATGAGGTGTGAGATGTGGGTTTGGGTTCTCAAAATTTGCATTCAAACACTTTTTGCATTTGCATTCTTGTTTGGGATTAAAGGTGAGCTTCATTGTTTATGCTCAGTTTTATGTGTGGAGTGACACCGAGTGAGTTACTCTAGTCATCGACTTTTATTTCTTACATGGTTGGCTTATTGATTTTGATTTAAATGGATAGCGGTCAAGGGATTTCGATGGGTTGGTTAAGGAGCTTACTTGCTCGGAATTGCTTGAGTTGATTTGTTTTTCAAAGTTTTAGGGGTGAAGTCATTGTTTGTTTAGTTGTTTGCTTAAGGACAAGCAAAGGCTTGGCTTGGGGGAGTTTGATAAGTCTATTTTATATTCATTATTTACCCCATTTTATATTGGTTTTTGGCTCTAACACGGCTCTTTTGAGTCCGTTCTACTAACTTTGGTTGCTTTTAGTGTTGGTTGCTTTGCTTTAGCATTTATTGCAGGAATTGATTCTTTTGTGTCGGTTTCCGCTTCATCCCGAGCACTTGGTAAGTTAGTGAGAGTCTTGACCATTTTGAGAAGCTAAAAGGAAGCTAGGACGTGATTTAGAAGCCTTTGGGAAGCATAGAAGTCAAGTTAAAAAGTAAACGAGCGAAGTTGGAAGCTCCGGGGGGGCAAAGTGCAGTGTGCCCGGGTTGAGTGCATTGTGCCCGGGCAGACCGGGCATACTTCTTAGAGCGCGTTTTTTGATTTTTCCTCCTTTGTTTCGACTTAGTACTTAATGAAATTGTTCCTAGGTTTTCATTCACGCACTTTATTATTCAAGAACCCTAGTTTTAGGTTAGTTTTCTCTAAAAAGAGGTGATTATTGTGGATCTTTTCAATCATTCAATTCAATACAAATTCAGGTTTCAATTCAATCTTAATTCTATTCTCTTCAATTCATGTTTAATTTTAGTTTACGTTTCTAGTTTTATTTTCTTTAATCCCTTATGCCCTAATTCTTGTTTTATTTCTAGTTTTATAATTTTTCATTAATTCATTAATTATGATCATGTCCTTAGTTTTGTTTTCCACAATTGCTTTAGTTTTTATGATCATGAGTGAGTAGTCAATTTTCTAGGGTTTAGGGAAACCTATATTAATTAATGGACTAATTAACTTAGATTGTTTCAATTCCACAATAAGTAGTCAAATTCTTATTATTGCCTTTTTCGTTTACAATTGAATTGTGCGCAGATTTAGTTGTAATTTTGGTAACTGTCGAATTTGATGTCGAGAGGTAAAAATACCACAATTAGACCACTGAATAATAGGCGGAATTAGTCTAGGCATGAGCGAGAGCCGCTAGATGAGTTTTAAGGGAGTCTAAGTTCGAGAGAATTAGTGAGCCCTAATTTGGCATAATTGTGAGATTGAACGTTCTTGGTTAGTGAATCCATTAGTTGATTCTTGGTGACCCAAATAACCCTAGACCTTAAATATTAATTTTAATCACCATCATTTCCCGTAGTTAATTAGTAGTCAGTTAGTTAATCGATAATTCTCAACCAAGGCCCTTTATACAGTGTAAGCTTTTTAGAACTAATAGAGTTTAATTGCTTCCCTGAGGATTCGATCCTTACTTCCCTAGTTACATTAGTTAGAGTTGTTTGGTTTATTTTTGATAGGTGTGCGATAACCTCATCACCTCTCCTTCCATTATATTTCCTTCCATCATCATCAATTCATCACCAAGTAGTAGTTAATTAATTGAATCTTTCTTCCACTCTCTTCGGGCCAATAATTCCTAATTTCGTCCATCATCATCAATTCATCATTTTATGCAAATTTTCATTGTTCTTTCCATCAATAATTAATCTCTTCCTTTTTTTATCCCCACTATCTTTCTTCGTTAATTTATCAACTCATAACACAATTCATCAAACATCAAACAAACATTTATTCATTAAACCAATTTAATATAAAAGATCTATAATCATGTAGATACCTGTATTTATCCCCACCTAAAGGTCGATGATTAAAGTGTACGACGTTGTAATAGATCCAACTTCAGAAGTTGATTGCTTAAAAAGAAAACCCAAATAAGTGTGTTGAAAATTAGTCGTTTGCCTATTTTGACCCTACTCCACAAGCAAATCAAAATAGGGGTCTCACTGACTGGTCAGCGATTCAGGTCCAATGGTGAAATGCCCTGGTGGGGGTCTAGGAAGCAACCCCCTCAAACTTTAAGGAACCCAACATTTTCGAAATACGCCGATAACAATTTTCGATGGCTAAACGCGCTTACAACGATTTTTGTAAATTTATTTCGATTTATTATTTTATTTTAATTTATCTTATTTTATTTTATTAAGCTTTCGAAAATGAATTTAGCGCATAAATACGACTGTATACGAGGACGTTCCGGAATGTTGCGGAGGCATGGGCGTACCTATACCCAACGAGTGTATACACGACCATGGATATGCATAATTGGAATATGAAAGTGAGTATTGGAAATATGGAAGCATATCAAAAGATCTTATACGGGCTATAAAGCGTACATGTGCCCAATGGGCGTATATACGCCCAATGGGCGTATATACGCCCAAAGATACGTATATTAGAATTATAGAAAGCGTATTATATGCTAGGATCGAGTGTACATATGCTCGTTGAGCATATATATGCCCACCCAGTGTATATACACTGGTGCTTGAGCGTATGTACGCTCACTTAAGCATATTACGCTTGTATCTCTTTCACCTATGAATGCATCCGTATTCTGGCCTTTTGACACATTCACGAATTCTAATACGCTTACAACCCTGTCTTGCTCTCTTCTCTCTCTCAAACATATTTTATAAACCTCCCCTAAAACACTATAAAAACTCATTAATCATTCTTTTTAAATACAAAACAATTCCTATAATTTCTTTTTAATTTAAGTTCTAATCAAGCATTAACCTAAGACATTGTTTTGACCACCGCACGCAAGGTACTTTGAATGAGGCTAACATAAACAACATTTACAGTTTAAATAATTAATTGAGTTAGTTTAGTTATTATATTTTTCTTTTAGAAATTTGACCATGCTTAATAATTTCATGAAAAGTTAATTAATTATGGCCTGCCTTTAAATTAAAATCAACCTTAGGTGTAAACAATATTTAGGATGTTTTCATGTGTTTGTATGCTATTTTTTTTATTACTTTTAATCACATAAAATTCATGTTTAATTACAAGATCGGAAAATCATGTTTTCACATAAAGTAAAGATCAATTCCTGGACGACTAGTTTAGGAACCCATCAATATTAAGTAATCCTATAGTGTTCATCCAATGCATGTTATTAGAATAATATGTGTGCATCAAATAAACTCTCCTAGAAAATTTCTCAATGGTTTTAGGATTTAACCGGAAATGTATTTATTCTGATTTAATATTATAATAATGAAATTATACATGAGACCAAGTAGATGGCGCTATACGCGTGGGGATATTGTGATCTACTTTGTCCTTACCCTTATCCCCAAATCCATGACCTGGAGATCATCCTAACCTTGGAGTCAATTTGCCTTTGGGCTTGGCTTAATATGATTCCGTGAGCTCCCGAAAAGAGCTAGGTGGCAACTTCTCTATTTGGGTTTTGAGCTTCTAGACTCACCCTCAAGCCAAGCATACTCAAACTATGCAAAATAAAGACATTTGATGTTCGTGAAAAGACATGTGGGTCCCCAAATCCCCGGGTCCACAAATCCAAATAATTGTGCAGGCTAGAGTCACCACCACCCATAGGCCTTAACTCACCATCACCGCCACCGAAAATCCTATAACAGCCTAGAAAAATAATTTAAAAAACTCCAATGATGAACAATTAGGCGAAACTAACAACTTGAAGTCAAAATACGTGGTTGTTTATGTTGAAAAATCAAAAACCAAAATCAAAAACCATGAAAAAAATAAGTAGTTAATTAATTGAACCACAAATTAACAAAAATTAGGGGTGGTTATAGATGTTGTGGACAGTTATTGGGATGAAATAGTTGCTTTTGTTGCTAGGTGGTTCGTGGGTGACAAATGAGAAGAGAAACTAGTGGTGGTGGGATATGACGGTGGTATATAAATGAGGAGTAGTCTTGGTGGTAGCAATGGATGGCAAGAAGAATGATAAGTAGTGTGGTGACGGTGTATGGAGGAGAGGTCAATGGTGGTGTTGGATGAAGAAGAATTTGGTTTTCAGGGGGGGGGGGGAATTGAAGATAATGGCAATTTGAATTATAAAGTGAATAAGGAGGCTACAGAGAAGTATAAGGTTAAATGACACCTATTTAACATCTAACTAGTAAAAAACTTTAGTTTTGGAAAATAATGGACGGAGTTACGTCCAAATTTGGTCTTTTATCAGGTTATTGTCCAAAGTTTGTATTATTCTTATGAATTTTTCCCATTATTAGATTAATAAAATTACATTGTCTCTTCAACTTCTGTCAAATTTGTCATTTTTGCTATTGTTTTAAAAATATGAAACTTATTTTTTTTGGAAGGTTTTTGATACTTTCTTTAAAATGTTATCAATTTTCCATTAAAGATTTTCAATCTTTCTTCCAGAAATTAAGAAATAAGGAAATAACTGATTTTCATGATAAATCAGTGTTTTTTAGAAATAGGAAAAATAGAACTAGAGGGAAAACTAAGTGAAAAATGAACTTTAAATCTTTTAATTGAGAAGATGAAGAAGAAGCCCCCCCCCCTCCCCCCCCCCCCCCCCCTCCCCCCCCCCCCCCCCCCCCCCCCCGAGTCTATTAAGTTATAAAGAAGATGTTTTTAGAGAGGAAGAAGAAGAACATTTGACAGTGATAAAATGGCACCCAAAAATTTTTATATTTAATTAATTAAATTTAGGCAATAGTTTTAGAAGAGAACAAAAAATCAAGGTGTTAGTCTACCACCCAAAGTGTAGAATTGACGACAAATAGTGCAAAAAAAAAAAACACTCCCGATTTTTCCCTCCTTTTTGGGGTGTGTGTAGGTTTGGGGGGGGGGGGGTGGTGAGGTGTCCACTTTTGTTTGGTATTGTGTGTTGTCCTCATATATAACATTTGTATGCATATCATTTCTTGTTAAAGTATTTGTCTAAAGAAGAGTTAAATGCTGATCAATTTTCCTTACTCAGTTTTCATTAAGTACTGTTGCTGAAGTTTTGGGCTCTCTCCCCAACCTAGGCCCTCGGCCACAGCACCCAAGCGTATCCCATGACTGGGCCTGTTTAATACTTCAAACCAATTAAACAAGTTTAATTTCTATGTAAAATTGTACCCCTTCTTATTGCCAACTACATATTGGCTTCTATCACTATTTACGTGAGTACTTTGCCTCGCTTTAGCTTTATTTACATACAATAAAATATAGTCGTATGAGATCTTCTTTGACTCGTCATAATGTGTGCTATCTAACCATATAATTTTTGTAATTTTTATAAACTCATAGTAGATATAAATGTTTTAAGTTGAGTCTCGATCGAGAGATGTAAAAAAAAAATGTAGTAAAGAAAAGAAATAGAGGGAATATGTCTTTGCTTGATTTTCATTGTTCTTTTATTGCCCTATTGTTGGGTGTTAGTGTTGCTGTTTTGCCTCTTTATTTGTTGAATTTGGAGTTATAACAACTTTCGTCCAAATGGTTTGTGACTTTGATCAAACTTAAAGCTGTCAATCTAGGTCAATGCTATCAATCTAGGTGAATCTGGGTGATTTCTGATCTCAATAAACTGATATAACCAAACAAGTAAATTATATGGGTTCTAATAACTAAAGTAGGCAGATTGAATTGAAAGCAATCTGAACTAAAATGAATTGAATTGAAATCAAATTGTACTATAATTTATTGCAGCAAATTAAACAAATAATAATAATAATAATAATAATAGTTTATACATTTCAATTAATTAGGTATATAACTCGTATATTTAAAAACTGAAACTCAATTGACCTTAAATAAAATCAACTGGAATTGAGCTGAGTTGAAATGAAATGAAAGTAACTGAAACTGAATTAAACTAAAATGAAAGCAAAATCAACTGGAATTATCTGAACTGAAATGAGCTGAACTGTTTGGATATAACCAAAACTGAACTATTGATATGAATTGACATTTGACAGTGCTAATTAAACTACTACGTAAATAATGTTGTTTATAGTGTCTTTGTTAGAGTATGTACATCATGTCTAAGCTTAAGACTCCGCAGACCCAAAGCGTCTTAAGACAAGGCTCACAAAATTTTCTCCATAATAAGTATAAGTAAAGTCTTAAGTTAAGACTCATGTAGGGCAATTGGTTTTTAATTATACATTTTTTTTTGTCTTTATGCATTACTTTATTTATATATTTATTTTTGATTTAATTTTTACAAGTCTTGAATGAGTCTAAAAGGAAAAAAAAAGTATATTAGGGTTTTAAAGAGTCTTAAGAATATAGAATAATATAAAAAAATATTAAATAATAGTGAAAAGCTTATGTAGCACATGAATTGATTCTTAAAATTATCTTATCTGAATACAAACTTGCACACATATTAATGGTTGAGTTAATGGGATTAATACATATTAATTTAATTAGAAAAAACAGACATGAAAAGGGAGGATATAAAAGACGCCCCATAGCAAGACTTATCCATTTAGTTTCTCCATTATCCAATATTAACAAGTAACTAAAAAATTCAAAGCAAAAACAACAAATTATAGTTTTGCGTAAGATATTATTATCCAAAACTACTTTAATTGTGTCAGTTTTTGCAAAAAACTACCATACTTTTTCGCTTTTGTCCAAAACTATCTGAAAATGTAACCTTTTTTTTTTTTAACTCATACCTTGCTCTAATTTCTAGCGTTGACTGTCATTTTTTAGGCCAAGAAAATTACGTGCCTCTCACATGTGCTCATCAAAGCCTTTCAACCTTTTGCCCCTGTTTCCTAATTTAATTATCTCTAAACCTCGACTCCTTATATTCCTCTCTTCTTCTGTTTTTTATATATTTCGTTTGCTTGTCATGGTCCATTCTTCACTTGTATTACATTTTATCTCGACAATCTAAACTTTTGGAGTGAGAAAATTTGGTGAATTTTGTGAGTGATGAAGGATCGAAATTCAAGATAAAGCATTTTAAAACTTGCATTTTATGATATGGGTCAACCAAGTTATGATGGTTAACACTTAAAAAATGATGATCAAAGCCGGAAAATGACGGTCAACACTGAAAATTAGAATAAGGTAAGAGCCAATAAAAAAATATATATATAACCTAGCATTTTGCCATAAAATGCAAAAAAAATTAGGTGATGAAATTTGTACAACTTGATAAGAAAAATCTCACTATCAATTTATCAATCCTGGGATTTTGCCTGAATAACACTTCTGCTCCCTATTTACATGCTTGAACTTTAAACAATTAGCTATTCAATGTTACATTTCATCACGATAGAACTTTCTACCATTACCATGTTAACATAGATGGTACACTCATACAAATCCAGTTGCGGACAATATCTAACGGCATGTCTAATTACAAGAATCTGTCAAGTTTCCTGGTGCTGATCAAGGAGTGGTTGCTATTTCAATTACTAGTATCAAATTAGCTGTTATCCCAATTGTGGTTCACTTGATTAATAAAAATTAGTAGCCAGCCCCAAGACCCTTGTGCGACTGCATTTGGCGTAGCATATATATATATCATCTTGTGCTTGTGCTTTTGCTTCTTTAAGCGACAAGAACCAGGCTATGATTTGAGCAGATCAACACTCGATTCTAGGTTAAAAAATTTCCCATACAGTCAGATTGTTTACTTGCCAAAATGTATTAAGACCATGACATTATAGAGGTTTATGAAACAACTTATATATGAATTCTGTTTTCGACAACTTGAGTAAACAACCTTCAAGATTTTGAGGCGCGATCTGACACAAGATTATCCTGCCCATCTTCTTCATCACTGTCATATGAGCAAATTAAGTCACTCAGTAAATCAATGTACCATGTTTACATATGCACACTGTAGTAAACCAGTTATGAGAAATGACTGCAATGTGTGCTGCAATTTTTACCCAATGATATCTTGCAGCATATAGGAACAAGTGCATTAGTCGTAGAGTGAAGTACCTTGGACATCTAATGTATAAATCATAACGTCTCTAACATCAGTATTCAGTACAGGAATAACACTACTTTCCAATCTACATGTACTATATATATCTTTCATTCCATTTTGACTATGAGTAAATTGGAGAACTATTCAGGGTGCTACTTGAACAAATGATTTAAGATTCTTAAGTTGTAAAAGGCAGAAATGGTGGTAGCCGGTAGGGCAGGAGTAAAAAGTCATATAGATCAGAAAGGTGGTTAATCTGAATGAAGAGTTCAATAAGCAATATGTATTTTAACAGAACAGATTCAATGCAGGATGCCAAAGACCACAGAATGCTGATTAGAGTAACAAAAAGAATTGTTAGCCACAAACCTGGCCTGTTACCCTAAGTGGACCACTAAAACCTTTCTGTCTTCGACCGAAGTCAACATTTCCTCTTTGCATCATTGCAACAAATTCATTGTAATCTATGCGACCATCCTGCAAAATTTTACAGCAGTAACAGCAAGATTACTAAACAATCAATGAGACAAGAACTTTAAAGCAAACACTCATTCTTCTTCATAATATTAAAACAAGAAAAACCAGGTCTTTCAGATCAACAAAGATAGAGCAAGTACTTTATCCTGGTCGGCTTCTTGAATCATTTCTTCCACATGAATTTCATCCATGCCAAAATCTCGGCATGCATGTTGAAGTTCATCTTTTGTAATGTATCCACTTGCATCTTTGTCAAAGTAAGCAAAAGCTGCACATAGATGATCTTCCTTGTCAACTCTGTGGAGATGCAACATGGCTGCGATAAATTCTCCATAGTCAATGGTCCCGCTGTTATCAACATCTGCCTGTAGTTTTGAAAAACACACTATCAGCCAACCATATAGTAGTGGGTCAAAATCCATGCAAGAAGTGTAACATTTGTTTGCATTACTTAGAGTTAAAATTATGTTTGGAATAATTAAGAGTTATGCTATTGCACATTATAAAGCCCCGTAAGCAGTATGGAAAAAAAAAGGACAAGCTGCAAAAATAATCTACTTTTCATGCATTCGTTCATCATGCAATAAAACTGAACCCAAGCAATATTATCTAGAAGTGAAACAATAAGGTGATTAAGCATGCGATTACAAATTAATAATTGCAATATGAGTATGCTTTACAAAGAAAAACAGAAAATCTAACCATACTTTTTGCTGGCTTTAGGCCCTCAAATGTGATTTAAAGTATATTAAGAAAAATTGCAGAATAAGTCGGAATTTATGTTACATTTAATCACAAAACACTTGATCACTTACTGATTGCATTAGATAATGAATCTCAGACTCTTCAAGATTAGCACCAAATCTCTTGAGTCCAGTCTTAAGTTCTTCAAAAGTAATCTGACCGCTATTATCTGTGTCTATCATCTTGAACATCTCCTTGAGCCCTGCAATTTCTTCCTCTGAAAGCCTCTCAGCAATAACCTGAAGTTCAGGTATACAACAATGTGATATAATCTTAGGTAAAGTATAATCTCACAAATTTAGACTAATATATCATGCATCCATTCATTTCTCTTTTATTATGTTTTCCCTTTCTTATTTGAAGGGTGGAGAGATGCTTACTCTAAGGGCCATCTTCTTAAGTTTATTCATAGCACAGAACTGTGTCAGCCGAGAAATGACCGAATGATCAAGAGGCTTGTCAGGAGCCAAGCCATCATCCATAATCCAAGGATGGCCTGAAAGAAATTAGAATTAAAAGCAAGCATTATTATATTCGGTACTTTGGTAATTAGGAGTTACCTAGAAGCGCAATATTATAGCAGAATAAAGCAATGTAATGCAATTGAGTTAAGAAATTCTACAAACTCTATGTGTGCCAATATAAGTTCCAAATTTTTATTTTTATTTTTTTTGTTTAATCATGTCCAAAAAAAGTTTGGGTTTTTCTTCAACTTGATGTATTTTTTCGTATAACTGAGATTATCTGTCTTCACAACATAGAATATGAAGAAACATGTCATTCTGTTCCTAAAGTACATTACATTAGAAGCAAAGAATCTAGTTTTCTCTGTGGCACTCACACAGAACTTCATGAGCAGTTAATCGTTTTTTGGGGTCTCTAACTAGCATTCTGCGAACCAAGTCTTTTGCACCATCTGAGATGTTAGGCCACGGATCAGAAACAAAGTCAAGGTCACCATGCAGGACTTCTTCAAATATTTCTTCCTCGGTTTCTACATCAATAAAGGATAAAACTGATAAGCAATTGCTTCTGATAGAAGAATCAAGTTTACATTGTATCAAGTAATCAAGGTTGACACTAAAAGTCGGGAGACAAAATTTTCTGATCATTTACCTGCCCAAAAAGGAGGCACTCCACTAAGGAGAATATAAAGGATTACTCCAGCACTCCAAACATCAGCCTCAGGACCATAGCGCTTACGCAGTACCTCAGGTGCTACATAATATGGACTCCCAACCACATCATTAAAGATATCCCCTGCATTTAAAATTTATTTAGTCAACAATAGACTCTAGCTGTAAATAATAGTTCGAACAAAGTTAATCCTACCAAAGGAGTATAAAGCACAAGATTTTCAGGATATGGGAATAATTCCAATGTGATGAAGTGCATAAAGAACTTCATTGGACTTACAATCAAGAAAAGAAAATTGCTTCTAAGATAATAGATCTAATTCTTACTATATGATCAGAATTTGGAGAAAAGCTATGCCATTAATAGTGTGCAGCATAATGCAGCAATGCCTGTTTTGAAAATATAAGCATAAATATAGTATTTAGATTCAGTTGGTTCAGAAAAAGGTTTTAGGGGAATAGCATTAATACCTTTAAAGCATTTTCAAACTTTCAGTTTTAACTTGCAATGAATTCAAAATCCGAGGCCTAATTGTCTAATTCAATTGATATCATTCCACACTACTAACAAGCAGTTGGTCATGAACAGAAAATAGCAGTAACAAAGCTAAAGAAAATGTACTACAGTACAAAGCATATATCCATCCTTTTGTTGTTTCTTGTAGTGAAACATCTTCAAACATGTTTTATTTTATATTTTGTTGTTGTGCCATAGCCCATATTTTATCTTTCCACAAAAGTTGACCATCCGCAAACTAAGATAACAGCTATAATAATTAACAAAAAACTGGTTTAAGAAAGGATTAAAGACTGATGACTATTCAAAGTAAACTTACTTAATGATAAGAGAACAAGTTGACAACTTAGTTGATGGAGAACGCAGCCGGTTCTATAGATTAATTAGCATAAGCAGTGACAAATCTCATGACTATTTCTCAGCATATACAAGATGTATGTGTTCTAATGAATAATTGAATGTTATTGACATTTGACAACGAACATGACATACATACATACATACATACATACATACATACATACATACATACATACATACATACATACATACATACATACATACATACATACATACATACATACATACATACATACATACATACATACATACATACATACATACATACATACATACATACATACATACATACATACATACATACATACATACATACATACATACATACATACATACATACATACATACATACATACATACATACATACATACATACATACATACATACATACATACATACATACATACATACATACATACATACATACATACATACATACATACATACATACATACATACATACATACATACATACATACATACATACATACATACATACATACATACATACATACATACATACATACATACATACATACATACATACATACATACATACATACATACATACATACATACATACATACATACATACATACATACATACATACATACATACATACATACATACATACATACATACATACATACATACATACATACATACATACATACATACATACATACATACATACATACATACATACATACATACATACATACATACATACATACATACATACATACATACATACATACATACATACATACATACATACATACATACATACATACATACATACATACATACATACATACATACATACATACATACATACATACATACATACATACATACATACATACATACATACATACATACATACATACATACATACATACATACATACATACATACATACATACATACATACATACATACATACATACATACATACATACATACATACATACATACATACATACATACATACATACATACATACATACATACATACATACATACATACATACATACATACATACATACATACATACATACATACATACATACATACATACATACATACATACATACATACATACATACATACATACATACATACATACATACATACATACATACATACATACATACATACATACATACATACATACATACATACATACATACATACATACATACATACATACATACATACATACATACATACATACATACATACATACATACATACATACATACATACATACATACATACATACATACATACATACATACATACATACATACATACATACATACATACATACATACATACATACATACATACATACATACATACATACATACATACATACATACATACATACATACATACATACATACATACATACATACATACATACATACATACATACATACATACATACATACATACATACATACATACATACATACATACATACATACATACATACATACATACATACATACATACATACATACATACATACATACATACATACATACATACATACATACATACATACATACATACATACATACATACATACATACATACATACATACATACATACATACATACATACATACATACATACATACATACATACATACATACATACATACATACATACATACATACATACATACATACATACATACATACATACATACATACATACATACAATGCATGTGGCTGAAATGGAAATTCAGTGCTGCAACTTCAATACAAACTAACTCTTTTCACAACAATGCAATTATTTCTACAAAAAAGTTTAAATGATACATTCCTTGAATCAGTTGTGCAATAACTTGTAATTTTCAACAAGACTAAATGATGAGGATACCTATGCAGGGTAGTAAATGAAAAGTAAAAGACATCTTAAACAACCAATACCAAATTCAAAGCATGGTAAATGTAAAATAAAACACTTATCTCTTGAAAGCTTTAAGTAAATACCTGGCCTGAAAAATATGGACAACCCGAAGTCTATGGTCTTAAGAGGTGATTCTTCCTTTTCATTGATAAACAGAAAATTTTCTGGCTTAAGATCACGATGCATGACTCCTAAAGAGTGGCAGGCTTCGACAACACTAACAATGATCCTGGCTATTCCAGCTGCCTTTCTCTCAGTGTAGTGGCCTCTCTTGACAATTCTATCAAAAAGCTCACCTCCAGAACAAAGTTCCATAACAACATGAACAGCCACACCATCTTCATAGGCATCGCGAATGGTGATAACATTGGGGTGACCTTTCAAGTGATGCATAATCTGAATTTCCCTTCTCACATCCTCCACATCTTCCTGGTTTATGAGCTTCCTTTTTGCAATTGATTTGCAAGCAAATTCTTTTCCAGAAGCTTTCTCCACACAAAGGAAGGTTGTTCCAAATTGCCCATGTCCAAGTTTTTTCCCCAAACTGTAATGCTCCTTTAAATTTCCGGTTTTCCTTCTCAAAACTGAGTGTACTTGCAGCCCTGCACTTGACACCCTCTTCACATTATATGCCTGCTTTTTGTTCTTTTCTTGAAGATCACCTGGATTCACATTTCTTGCTCGGCTCTCTTGCTTTGTTAATCGACTCTCTTGTCTTCCTATCTTGCTTTCTTGATTCCCTAAGCGGCTTTCTTGCCTAACTAGCTGGCTCTCTTGCTTGTTTAACCGGCTTTCCTGCCTCCCTAACCGGCTTTCTTGTCTACATAATCGGCTCTCTTGTCTCCCTAATTTACTCCCAATCTTCACTACCTCTGGTGGCTTGAATTGCACTTCTAATGATCTATCTTTTCCCTTCTTGTTATCATCCTCTGTACCATCTACAATCGTTTCTTTATGCGGCTTGCACCAAAACCCAACCTTTGAAAGTGCTGATATGCAATTGTTTCCCATTGCATAGTAAATACAATCCCTTCTTCTTTTTCCTTGAGAGCAATCTATAGATCAAAATCAATACACAATTGTCTTCTGTTCATCTCACAAATGGGTTCAGGGTTTTTCATTGTAAAACGCCGAAAATCAACCTCTCCTTATGCACTATTATCCAAAACTTCAAACACCATATGCATGCTATTCTCCCATGAAACATAGTCATGCATGAATCAACAATGTGGGCAATGCAATGCGCTCAAAAGTTATTTCAACCGCGATAAAATCAATTGAATTACGAAAAAGATTGCCAGAAATCTAAGAATATATCAAAAACTTTGACAATTATGAACTTGGAAGCCAAAACAATGTAAATGATGAAAGATTAAGAAACTAAGATGAATTCCTAACAATGTAAAATCAAATATGCATGAAAAAAATTATGGAATTGCAGAATCAATCAACGTAAAAAATAATATATTAAACAAAAATCAGAAAATTATGTTGACAATGGCAAAAAAAATTTTTTTTTTTTTTTTTTATGTTTTGTAATATTTTGGAAAAGAGAGAAAATCGGACAGAAAAAGATACAGGGGAAAATGCAAAGATTACAGGTTTTTCTGTTATGAACTTTTTCAAATTCCAACAGACGTGGCCTCACTTAACATCATCATCATATTAATTTATACGCTGGATGATCCAACGGTCAGGAATAAGGAGTCAATGATCCAAAGGTGATTATTTAAAAAATATAGTAAAATAAAAATAAAATTAAAAAATTATTTAAAAAAAATAAAGGCTTCATTTTGTCCAACTGTAGGCTTGTTGCCGGCCTAAAATGCCAGCTGAAAATAAGATCTTTCAGAAATTTAAGTACTACCAAAAATATAATGCTAGTTTAGTTGGATGTAGAAAATGTATTTTTTTCCATAAATTTCTATATTTGGAATTAATCATTTCTTATATGTTGTTTAGTCCATCATATAACATGAATAATTCCGTGTTAGTAATTTCATGGGGAGTTTGGCACAGGAGCATACATGTATAGAAAGAAATATATATACACTCGTATTAATCGAGGAAGAGAAGATCAAAGGGTAGGAGACCATCCGTGTCGTTTACTAGAAAAGGATGTAAGGTTGAAATAATCATCTTTAGGACAGGAAGCAACAGGCAGAACCAACTCCTAATTCGAGCGATGGTCGATCAGAATGAAAAATCAGATATCGCTCGAATTAGAATGAAAAATCAGAACATCATTTCATTCACAGCACTATTAATTGTCTTTGCCTCTTCTTCACCCTTACTATTTTCTAGTTTCATTATGTATTTATTTATTATTTAAGCTTTGATATATTGGTACTTTTATAAAATTACAAAACAATATACTAGTAATATTGTAATCCCATATTCTAATGCACCAACATTTGTCAACTTCCACTCCAAAGAGGCACAAACTACCCACCTCCATTATACAATTACCGCAGATCCAAAATTTGCTGATGCGTTATACTCTGGTGTTTTAGCCAATTTCTTATATTAAACTACAAGTCTGCAATATATAACAATGGCAAACCCTTCCCAATTTATTAGAAAATATTCTGGCAAAATAAGTCATGCAACACACGTCTTCACGTCTCCAAGCAGTAAACTAATCAAAGCATGCTGCCTGCTCTAAGTGCGGTTTTACTTCTTTTACGGAACTCCTAGCACAAATACAAAAGGTAAAAGAGTAACAAGAACTATTAGATAAAGCTAATTTCTTTACTTTAAGCAGTTAAATCATTCGAATTCAGGTAAACTATACTAATATTATTGTTGGCAACAGAGCGGACTGTACAAAAAAACCAGCTGACATCCGTGTTTACAAAATTATTGCTTTACTACAAAGCATACCAAATAAGACTGTTTACTACACATATCGGCATATCAAAGTAAAAGGTGCATGAATGAAAGCCAGTGAAAATTAGACATCCCGCACTAGTTCAGAAAGATCAACGTCACCAGAGTCTGACTTGTTTGGTGTTGTCTTCTGTTGTTTCAGAATATTGCCTTCGGGTATTTCACGCCTCCTCGATGATGAGGCCCCTCCAAACAAGGATGGATCATCAATCAAACGAAAGAATTCATTGCTCATTGCATCAGCAGCTTCAAAAAATCGACCAATACTTCCAGAGAGACTATGCTCAATGGCGTCAATATCATTGCGAAGTCCAGGGAATTCAAAGGGTCGCATCATGTCAGAGGATAGGACGGATGAGTCTTTCTTCATCTCATGGGTCACATCTTCTTCCGTGTATTCTTTGTTAGATTGCACAATCTCAGTAGGTCTGTCATAGTTTCCAATTAATGTGTAAGTTATCAACCACAGCAATAGATCCAATTTTCAGTCAACAAAAAAACCATTCACTTCCCTAAAATCTTTTCACTTATGCCATCGACTTTTTTTCTTTAGAAACCTATTTTCCTCTCTGAAAGGGTGTGGTGTTATTAGAAAGTACAGAGCTAAACACATATTGCTATAATGCCATTGATGCTATGCTAGACTCCTTGAGGGTTGAGTATTATTATGTTAAATTAAGTATTACTTGTAAATCTTTTGTTCTTGGTGAAACATTTAGACAACACTAATTTTAATCCATTACCAAATTGAGGCTGACTAATTTAGACTAGGGTCAAATTAAGGACTTGTCAATTTATCAAAAAAAACTGAACGCACCATTGAGCAAGTAGACTAAAAAGGTAATTCAGAAGGCTCCTGCTCGCACTGCAGCCTTGCAGCAAAGATACACACAACCCTACTATCTTGTTCCTTATAGACCATTATAGCTTAAATAGGTAACACAAAAACTACCTATTAGGCTGCCAATCTGAAAATGCTATCATCATACAAATAAAACTTTGCCGGGTTTGCCTACATAAGGCTTATTGTAGGGGGGAAAGCCATGTATAGATAGTATGAACTTAAAAAGAACCACAGAAGTCATCTTCTAAGGCTTGTAAAAATTTCATCGACACAAGTGCAAGTGCAGGGCATTTGATCATCTTCCTCAATATCTCTCATGGCATAGCTCATAATGAGCAGTTTCTTCAGCAAGTTTTGTGGTTTAGTTCTAAATTCAAAACTCCGCGGCCCTATGTTGCACCACAAGTCCGGTAAATGAAGTATTTTTCTTGACACATCCAATTGAAACTACACACATATTACAGATAAAAAAAATGACCCTAGTTCATATATCCCTAATTTAAAAAAAATAAACTTAGTATTAATAATATAGTGATATTTTCCTCGGCTACGAACACTCCTAAAGGTTTTTAAACCTGTATCCCTTTGGAATACTTCTCATTTGACACCTACATTACCCCATACAAGAACACACTAATGCAGGGGATGGTAAGGTGGTTTTTTTAGTAAGTAGCAACACAATGAATCCAAATATTTCACATAGTTTTCATATTATACACATACCACATTCTGATAATAAAACATGCCACAGAAATCACATCACAACTTAGCAAATTCAGTCACATTATGAATAGCTTCACAACATAGCAACCTAGGGCGTGTTTGGTAGGTGTAAAACATTTTCTTTGAAATTTCATTTTTCCATGGATAACATTTACATTCGGAAACATAAATGCAAATTTTAATTTCAATTGTTTGGGTCCATTTATTGGAGATAAAGGAAGTTGGACATGGAAAAAAGAGGTAGATGGGTGAAGACGAAAAAGAAGAGACAAGAAGGAATTGAAACATTATTTCCCTTCCTTAGAAAAGGAAAATGATTTTCCATCATCAAGAGAGCCCCTCTTCTCCATGGCTTGTTTTTTTAATTCCTTTTCACATAAAGTAAAACAAAGAAAAACAAGGTAGGAAACCGATTTTCGAGGAAAATGTTTTTCACCCCATCAAACATACTGTCATACCCCTAATTTTCACTCCAAAAATAACATAATCCTAAATGTTCGACTCGGTAATGTTATAATACTCGTGAATCCATACAAGTTGATGAACAACATTCCATATCTTTTGACAAGCACACAAATGATTAACCACATGACATTGATACCTTTTCTAATTACGATCAAAATAACAACTAAATATTGATATCCTCACTGATAGGGCATGCTTGAAATACATGAATTGATTAAGGCCTTTCAGGTGGTAAAGTTTATAGGGGAGATTTCACTTGAGTACTAAATTACCAGTACTAATTAAGAGTTTTCTACTTGCTTTCTCCTCTTTTAGGGGAGAAACCGAGAAACTTACTCCACATTTTCCCCTCGATCCAGGCAATTGGAAATTTCAGAATTATAGTTCCTCTTTTTTTTCCTATTCTATAACCTGCAACCCTTAGAGCATCAATTTTTCTTTTTGGAACGAGTATTTGACAATCAAGTCCACCAATTCAATGTTCTCCAACAAAAACCGACAAACCGTTCGTATCGAACCCTAAACATGTATAACACAAGTAGAAATCCATTTGCATAAATCAAGATGACTCAGCCAAAGTTCCTTAGAAATTAACATCAAACAATTCCAATTACAACAAATTACTTCACCTATACTTTTCTGCAGATTATAAACAGTAGACATAAACTACTTGATTCAACCAAAGATTAAAACAACCAAAATAAACCATTAAATAACACCACCACCATAATACCACTTTATCCGCAGTCAAAAAACCAATCATAATCATAGTCATAATCATAACAATAAACACAACTAACTTAAATTAAATTGAAAAGAATGAAAAAGAGGTGAACATACTTTCCGAAACAATCTTTGAAAATTTGCTCAGTTTTCTCACACTTTCTGATGAATTTACCAGGCTCAACTTCAATGGTGTTGCATTTTGACTGCACGATTTTTCTTGTGGAACAAGCTTCGTTTGATGAATCTAAGTTAGGGTTTTCGAATTCCGCCATTTCTGAATCGTTGTCATCGTCGTCTCTCCATATCCAACCCATTTTTTTTTTGTTGGTGGATGTGTTTGTGTTTCGTGGCCAACAACTAGTGCGTTGTAGAATGTAAAGGAAAACCCGGTTGAGTGTTTGAGACTCGAGACTTCGAGAGAAAGGGTTAGTCGGTTGGATGCTTGGATGTACTCTTATTAATTAAGATACTACTTCTTTCATTTTATTTTAGGCAAAATTGACAAAAAAAAAAAACACCTATTTTTGGTTGATCAACTAAAAAAAACCCACCTTCAATTTATTCTAAACAAATCCATCTGATACCCATTTTTGTCCCAAATGTACAATTTTACGTGGTTTACCTGCTAATGAAGGGTTGTTTTCGGTTTTAACCGTTGGGGTGCATTAATTGACTCTTAATCAACTACTGTTTAAATCTCTCTTTAACTCACCCCTTTTCTTCTCTTCTCTGTTCATCTTCCCTAATTCCATTTTCTTGTGCAATTTTTTTTTTTCATTCTTTCCTCTTCTCTGGTTCATTTTTTTCCTTCAATAGCTTCTAGTTCAGTCAACTCTGGTTCTAGGTCAAGGTCAATTAGCACCTCCACCCCTCCCCTTATTATGTGCTATCATGGAGAAGTAGCACCTCTGAGAACAGTAAGAGTTGCGGACCCCACTGTTGGAAAACGCTTCTATGGTTGCAAGCACTACTTCTCGGTTAGATTTCGTTGCATTTTTGGTTACTAATTAAATATTTTATTGGTAATTGATGGTTTTGTGTTTTGCTTATGGGAATTTTATTTCGGTTGCTTTTTTTGTGTTTTGATTTGTAGTTTTCAAAGCCACTTTTGTGGATTCTTCAAATGGGCTTATGAGGCAAATGAAGTTGCTGATTTGCAATTTGAGCTGTTTGAGAGGGATGTTAAGATTGCTGAATTAGAGATGGTGAATGAGGGGCTTGAAGCTGACAACAACAGGCTAATTAAGGAATAGAGAGCAAAATTGGAAGATGAAGTTGCTGGATTGGATATCCAAACAACTGAGCAAATGGCTGCTATTACTGCTGTGAAGGCTGACAAGAGAATATGCATTGCTCTAGCCCTATCTTGGGCTTTCTTTTTCTTATTCTTTGTTGTGGTTTTACTGTTTAGGGGTTAGGAGCTTCTGTTAGCTGTGTGGGGATTAATGTGTAGGTTGGTTGTTGGTGATTAGTTATGTATTAGTTTTTGATGCTCATACATCATGCCATTTTGTTGTTACAAGCATGTTTGTATGTGTCATGGAAGATTGTAAGATCAATTTGAATGAAATGAAATGACAAGTACTATTTTAGTGTCATTGTAATTCAGCATTAACAACATAAGAATTCACAGCAAAAGTGCAAATGAAAAGTTACACATAGTCAAGCTTAACTCCAAATTAGACATAATCAAGCTTAATACAGTAGATTCCAAAATAAGTAGAATCCAAAACTAACACTAAAATCCAAAAACACTAGAATCCAAAAACTAACAGTAGAATCCAAAACAACCAAAAGTTCGATGAAAGTGAAGCTTGTGGGTTGTTTCTAACAACTAACAATACAATCCAAAGACTAACAACTAACAGTAGCTCTATGATTGTGGGGTGTTGCTTGACCCTTGACTCATGTTAAACCAGGTGACATCAATGGATGGTCCAGATGAAGCAAAAGTTTGACCCCTTCCCAAGCCTCCCCTAACAACTTCCCTAGCAGCCTCCTTCCACCTCCTCTTGAGTTAGCCCTTCCTTTCCAATGGAAAGGTGTAACACTCTCCCACCTTTACCAAGTCTTGAAGGGTCCATAGTGTTGGAATAATGTTGCTCAAACTATGTCACTCCTTCACCCAAGGGCTTAGTTGCACTAGTTGTTGACTTCTTAGGCCTGCCTCTAGGTCTTTTAGGTAGAGGTTGTGCTGCTTCTGCTTCCCCTCTTTTATGGAAGCTCCTTTTGTTGTACCCTTTCACCTTGCATATTGTACATGTCATTTCCATTCCATGCTTGGTTAGTTTACCAGGTTTTTTGGGGTTTTCATGATGTGGATCTTTTATTTTTTTTCTTCCTTGGTCACCCTGGTCCAATCTTGATTAGAGGTGGATCAATAGGAAGGCTTACTCTAGGCCAATTCCTTTCACCCACATTGGTGGAATGGAGAACGCATAGGCTTGTAGGTACCTTTCCTTGGTGTAGCAATCATCAACAAACTCTTCCCTGTCGTCGCATGTGTGAAAAAATACAAACTATGTCATGACAACATGGGATTCCAAGCATATCCCATTTCCTACAAGTGCATTTCCTTGCTAGTAGGTCAACTGTAAGTTATTCCATGTTGTGATGTACTTGAAACTCAATTGCACTTGAAGGCAGAACAATGCAGTCAGTTGCTTGTTTTTTGTCTTTTTCCTGCTTTTCTTGCACTCTTGGACACAAATTTGATTGACTTTTGTTAATCTCAACTCTTTTCACTACTAACCTCTGCATTACAGTACCTCTGATGTCTTCCAACATATCAATCAAGTGTTTGCTTCTAGCTTTGATTATGTAACCATTCCAAGTGTTGTTTCTACTGGAACACTGCAAGAGGGGGGTGAATTGTTGTGTGGAACTTGTATGCGGAATTTAAACTATTTTGAGCGAATTAAAGAGTGCGAGAGATATTTCTACGAGAAAAACTTCCTTGGCCCAAAGGAAGAAAACTCCACTTCTATTATAGGCCTGTAATAACTTTTACAACCTAAATTCTCTATTTTCACTCGTCAGTTCCTGTAGGAACCTGATTCTCAATTCTCACTCTTTTTCTCTCATTTCTCTTTCTCTTTTTCTCCACTCTTCTCTTGTTCTCACACTTCAATACAAACTCTAATACATTGAAAGATCTTGTAAACTGGACTAGAACATCAATTAAAACTTAGACTCGTATGAATGCTCAAGTGTGTTCTCTGATGTTCTGCACTTCTTCATCTGAAATTCTTGGAGTATTTATAGAGTGATTCTGCCTTGTAAACATCAACCATAAACCACGTTCATTGATCGCCCATTCCATGAATCCTTCCATCATCCCACGTAATTAGACCAGAAGAATAGGGTTTTGACTCGAATATTTTACCGTTTATTCTTCTCCCATAATCCCATGATTTTATTCCTATAATCTAGGATTTTTAACAATATTTTATTTGACTTATTAAAAACCCCAGATGCCGTTTTATTCTTCAGCAAAATCAGTCAAATATTTATCTCCTAATATTAAGGAAAAATATAATAGATTCGTTTTAACCTCTAGGTATGATGTTCCAAGCAGATTTGAGACTCCAATGTATTTACAAAGATCCTAGAAAATTATTCTCATAATCTTCTTGGAAATTTTCTTCTCTTCATCAAGATACTTCGTCGAAATGCCTTGACGTTGTAATAACTTTTATAACCTAAATTCTCTATTTTTACTCGTGAGTTCCTGTAGGAACTTGATTCTCAATTCTCACTCTTTCTCTTTTTCTCCACCCTTCTCTTGTTCTCACACTTCTCTTTTTATCACAGATTACAACTCAATACAGACTCTAATACATTGAAAGATCTTGTAAACTGGACTGCAACAATTATTAAAACTTAGACTCGTATGAATGCTCAAGTGTGTTCTCTGATGTTCTGCTTCTTCTTCTGAAATTCTTAGAGTATTTATAGAGTGATTCTACCTTGTAAACATCAACCATAAACCACGTTCATTGATCGCCCATAACTCCATGACTCCTTCCATCATCCCACGTAATTAGACCAGAAGAATAGGATTTTGACTTGAATATTTTACCATTTATTCTTCTCCCATAATCCCATGATTTTATTCCTATAATCTGGGATTCTTAACAATATTTTATTTGACTCATAAAAAACCCTAGATGTCGTTTTATTCTTCAGCAAAATCAGTCAAATATTTATCTCCTAATATTAAGGAAAATATTATTATAACCTAAATTATATCATAAATTAATCTAGACTTATTTGTGGGATAGATTCGTTTTAACCTCTAGGTATGATGTTCCAACCCGATTTGGGACTCCAATGTATTTACAAAGATCCTAGAAAATTATTCTCATAATCTTCTTGGAAATTCTCTTCTCTTCATCAAGATACTTCGTTGAAATGCCTTGACGTTGTTCACCTGTTCCTGTAGGAACAGATCTATTCTCGTACCTAGTTCCTACGTAACTATGTTACTCAAGAACTTCACTTCTATCTTCTATGTTCCTTTGCAAGATTCTGCCTAGGAACTTCTCCTTGAACTTGTCACGTTCCTTGCTCCAAGTTCCTTACACTTTGAACCTGTGAAATCTCATAGGAACTCAAAGTATATATTAGTTAAGTTTGTTTGTGTTAGTCATCATCAAAACTTTATTTTCAATTCATGGGTCAACACCAAGTTTCTACCATGTTGCTTGTAATGACATCAACATTGGAAGTGGTTGGCATATAAGCTCTACAAAACAGCTGAGGTTCATAGTTGTTGAATGCTAGTACAGCTTCTTCATCAAGATTTTTCATAACTTCAAGATTGTCTTCAAAATCATCCATGTTGCATGACTTTGCAACACTCCAAAAAGCCAACTTCATCCCATCACCCTTATAAGCCTTGCGCCACTTGTTGAAAATGTGTCTAGCACAATGCCTGTGCTCAGCAAGTGGAAGAACAGATTTCACAGCATTTAAGATACACTACAAACAAAACATAGGGTGTTAAACAGTGAATTTCACATATTGAAAGAGAAAAACAAAAACAAACAGCAGTAGCTACAACTTACTGGTTGCTCATTAGATACAATAATCAAACCATCCACTTTTTCCAAACTCAAGCTCTGTTTCACCTCATTTAATAACCACTCCCAAGACAAGTTATTCTCATCCTCAACAACTTCCCATGCTATTGGGTACATCTAATCATTTCCATCTCTACCCACAGCACTCAACAATTGGCCACCCAAAAAAGTCTTCAAAAAACAACCATCCACACAGATTATGGGTCTGCACCTAGCAACCCACCCCTTTTTCAGCCCTTCAAAACATATGCATAGCCCATAGAACACAGGGTTTTTGTGACCTTTCTTACAAACAGTAACCAATTTCACATCTGAGTTAGGGCTTGCCACTTTAAGAGCCTCAATGTACCAACCTAACTTGCCATAGTGTTTTTTCATAGATCCATTCAAAAGTCTAAGAGCTTTGTACTTAACCTTGTATGCAAAATCTTTTTTCACCACTACTCTATATCCTCTCCTAATACATTCAATTATTTCCTTAGCTGGCCAGTGGGGCCTAGCTTTGAAGACATCTAACAGTTGTTGTGCCATCCATGAACTCTTACATTGCAAATTTCTTTCCATTGTTCTCAAGCAGTTGTGTTGTGGAATGGCACTTTTAACAACATAAACAACCCTCCTACTGTCCCAATTGCCCCATAACCTAAATGCACACCATGCAATACACTTAACTGCAGTCCTATGTTGCCTCTTCTTGTCACTAGAGTAGATCTTAAGATGTCTTCCTTGTAACACAGAGTACTTAGCTATTGAAAAGCTTGCCTTGATGGGAACCTTTGGCCTACTTTCCAAGAGAACACTGAGAAATCAGTGTCTAGTGTGATAGTCAACTCTCTTTTCAACTTATTTTTCTCATCACCATCTTCATCATCACTTTCTGGAGGGGTGTGTAAATCATTATCACTGTCAATGTACTCTGACTGATAATCGGCTTCCTCTTCTTGTACTTTTTCCTTTCCTTTTGTTGTTCCTGAGAGTTTTTGTGTCTCTAATGTACCATGTACTGCCTCCCTCTGAAGTCTGTTAGCAAGTTCTAACACCTCCCTATTATGTTGCCTTACTTTCTCATGCACTGTATTCTGCTTCTCATCACTAGCTAGTATCTACAATATCATCAACATTCAACCCTTCAACTAAGCTCTCCTCATCTTCACTCAGCTTAGCCTCATCAACTAATCCTTCCAAGAAGCTCACATTCCCATCTGAAGAAGATTCATCAACAGGCTCAAAGTTTGAATCTGAATTAGAGTCATCATCACTAGCAGTGTTGTCATGGATTAGGTCCTGCCAAGAAATAGGATTGTTAGGCCTCACATCTTCTCATTCGTAATCTTTATGCACATTTGTTGTAAATGTGTGTTCTATAGCTATTTCAGGTTGTTGTTTTTCTGGAAAAGGAGCTTTTGAATTAGGTTGGCTGTTATGAAGTAGTTGAGAGACAAGGTTTGGATCACAGTGGTGAACTTCTGAATTAGTTTGCCTGTTATTGAGGATGGTTGGTGAAGAAGGTTTTTGAGGGATGATTGGTGACGCAGGGTTAGAAGAAGGTTGTTAAGGGATGATTGGTGAGGCAGGGTTAGGAAAAGGTTGTGTTGTTGTATGAACTTGTGAAGTAGTAGCTGATGTATCAATGTTTGGAAAGGAGTTATTGTTTATTACTTGAAGTGATGTTGGGTTACTGAATGCAACAGCAGCATAATGGGCCTCAGGAGATGTTATGAAGCAATCTGGTATCGCAAAATCATCAAAGTTTGGCCTTACTTTTGGACCACCAGATAGAATCTTTTTCTTCCTGGGACTTAACTTTTTGGTCCTCTTTCTTTGGGCTTAGCCAGTCATGATAAAGTCATTCACTTGCTCAGGTGATTCTTCCACATGATACACATACACATCAACACATCTAGTCAACAATCCAATATCATCCATTTGTTGCACATCCTCATTGGAATTCAGTCTAATTAGCCCGTCATCCAGATTATAACCAGGGACTAGAAAGTACAACCCCTGAAGTTCATTGTAGTCTGCACATTTTCCTACCATCTTCCACAAAAAATCCAACCATAACTCACTATAGTCAATAATAAAGGTCCTAGCTTCACCAACCAAATAACACAAATTCCCTTTTTTATCAGCAAAGAACACACCTCCATGAAACAATTTCAATGTAAATTGTCCATTCTCCATTGTTTACACTATACGCTACACAATTAAAAAAAAAAACAGGAAAAAATAAAAAATGCAATTTCAAATATAACAAAGCATCAGCAACAACTCAATTTGAAATACATAAACATAAACAGCAAAACAGTAACAATACACAATTAAAGCACTACAAAACAGCAACGCAATGAGTCATCAATTACAAACAAATAAACATGATTGAAGTTCTAGAAGCAAATTATAGGACAATTCCAAACTCATGAAAAAAAAATTCAGATTAATTTAGGTTTCATTTAGCAAATGTTGCCTGGATTCAAAAAATCCCTAATTTCTAAAATACTACTACCCCAACAGGATCCACCACGCAATAGAAGAGCTCCTCCTGACGATTTCGCGTTTGGGCAAGGTGAACAGTGTCAGTTGAAGCTTATGACAATGGCTTCCATGTTTATGTGTAAAAGATGAAAGAGGAATTAAAAATGGAGGGAGAGCTCAAAAAGGAGAATAATAAGGGAAAAGAAAAAAAAATGATTTTTTTTAATTTAATTTTTATAAAAGTTAGTTACTTAATACAATTTAAGAGGGAAACAAGGAACTGTTAACAGGTTGAGCAAGTTGTAGGTAAAATTGTACATTTGGAGCAAACATGGGTATTAGGTGGGTTTTTTGTAGAATAAACTGAACGTGGGTTTTTTTCTGCCTGATCACCCAAAGGTGGATTTTTTTGTGGGTTAATTAGTAGAACAATGATGGTTGCATAGTTGAATAATGATAATTGCCTGTTTGGAAAATGATGGTCACTTACGTTCTACACTTATTTGAGCAACTTGTTACTCATGTGAATTGCAATGGTTAATTATTTGAATTATATGAATTACTTATTTTAATAATAATAGATGATCACTTTTTAAAAATACAGAGGTTAATATTAATTATGTATACGAAATCGAGTTTTACTTATTTATAGGTTACTTTTTAAAATATTGATGGTTAATAGTTAAAAGTGTAATAGTTATTAAATAACAAAGTGATGGTGAATCATTAGTAATACCCATGGTAATATCATCCATAGTTACTTATTTGAATTTTGATAGTTATTTGACCAAGCAATGATGGTTACTTAGATACTTATCGGGTTGAGGTTACTTGTTATTGAAATCGTGGATATATATTAGTAATTGTACTGAGTTTACTTGTTAGGAACGTTGTGGTTACTTATCAGAATAATGACAGTGACATAATCTAATTACAAACGCAGTGGTTACTTGCTTCAATAATATGGATTACTTTATTGGAATATGTAGAACTTACAAATTTAAGGATAATGTTACTTACTATCTCCGTTTTTTATTATTATTATTGTTATTATTATTATTATTATTATTATTATTATTATTATTATTATTATTATTATTATTATTATTATTATTATTATTATTATTATTATTAT